>CAESWR010000196.1:777358-793109 GCA_903171835.1 Mullus surmuletus | reverse complement strand
ACAAACATTAGCCAGCTCTCTCTGATAGAATCTCTGTGATTTTTATAACTGCAAGCATATGCATGAGTCATGTTTTTTTTTATGTTGTCCACCAATGACACACGTCTTATTCCTTATACCATTTTTCCAATATTTGTCTTGTCTGAAGATGATGTGTGAATGACCGTCAAGTTAATTTTTATTTGACTAACACATACATTTAGTAACATATAGAAGTGCGTTTTTATATTTTACAAATCAATAAATGAAAAAAGAATCAAACAAATGAGTTCATTACATGAAACCTAACAACTTAATATTTCTGAGGTCAACATCATGCTGTGGCTCAGAAATGTCACACATGTGCTTTTTTGTTATTGTATGGTACACGGAAATCAGGCTGCCATTATCAAATACACTTTTCCGTGCTACCATGTATTTATTTGTTGCAAGGGCACATTGGTAGAATAAATTACATTTTAGTCTGGATAACCTCGATGAGTAGTTATAATGGCTGACAAATCCTTGAATCATCTAATTAAATTTAACTTTGTAATTTCTCCTGACTGGGACACAAACTGGACTTTGTTTTACCTCCATAGTGCAACCAAATCCACTTTTGTTACTTTGGCTTTCGGCTCTTCCTTTCTTTATTTCGTTCTTTTTTTTTTTTTTTATCCGTGTCATGCAACATTACTTTTTGTTTGAAGCAAGGCTCCTTCCCTGGTTATTGTTTGCATAAAGAGTGAAACACCCCCTTGTTGGTGATAATTATTAAAGTTAAACCATTAAAATCATAATGCATGAATTATTTCATATTGTGAGGCTGATTGAAAACTGCATCAAGTGGAACACCCAAGAGCTGGCTTCTTGAGGCCATGGGTGCAGAAAATTGGAAAATGCAAAACTTGTAGAGAATTTAGAAATGTTTGACTTTCGTCATTGCTTTTGTTTGACATTTTTTCTAAACATATTTCACATGTCCTAACAAATTAGGCTGTTGTTACCAATTGCAAGCCGCCAAATGAATTTTAATGTTTAAAACACTGTCTCCCCGCAACAGGGATTTGTAAATTCGTCAGAGTGGCTTGTTTTCTTATCTGCCCGTGTGCGCCAGCAGGATGATGACGTCCATGCCCGCTGAAGGAACTCTCACACATCAATTTGCATTTTTGATTTTGTAGAGTGCAGAGCATGAGGCACTCTCCCTGTAGAGAGGTTACCACAGTGTGTCTGTGTGAGTGTGTGTGCTGAATTATGATCCACTTTATCTGCTCGGCTTTCCCTGGAGACAGTATAGCAGACAGCAATCATTGGCCAAAGTTACCTCAGACTTGGGACAGGCTAGCAGATTTTTTCATTGCGCACCTCACTGTCTGTCAGAATCACGCGAATGCATATTATATCACACAACCATTGTTGGTAAACAGACCTTAATATAACCCTTAATGTTTGATGGGTTGGTCATGTCGTATTGGACTACTGAATATAAGGAGGTTTAGGGTACTAACCGCGCTGTTAAATTGGGGGGTTTTGTCAGACTAAAGTTGTGATTAATTTGCTGCTAAAGGTTTTATTGCCCAAATACCAGCTAGTAATCAGCGGTGTCTAATTACTGTCCCTTCTCCATATTTCCACCAGTCCTCCACCCCGCCCCCAACCAGCTGGTCCAGAGCATGCCAGACGGAGTCCGGGTGACTTTCAGCAGACCCAGTCGACCTCCCAACATTCCCTCTCCTCCGCCACTCATTCCAACCACCAAGCCCACGGACAAGCCCTCCTTCATTCAAGGAGGATCCATCTCCCAGGTAAGGCTCCTCTGTGGGACGCTGGCAATGCTCAACTGATCAACCTGATGGTCTTTAGCATCAGCACGTTAAGTTTCAAGCTTCATTTACACTTCTGTATCTACATTGCAGTTAATTTTTTCCTGCTTCATTGCAGTAAAATTATTACAAATCACCTCTAATGATCTACCAAGGCTCAGTTGAAGTGTCATGTAGCTGCTCTTTACAACGCCACCCCACTAGGTTTTGTGAAATTTGACACACTGCTCATGCCGCTGCCGCTGCCATCAGCACAACGTGTAAGCGCTCACCTCGCTGTAGGCTGCAGCATAGAGACCAGTTTGTAGTCGTGCGTCAGACAACTATAAATCAGCATTTGTTCAGTCCGAATGAACACATCTCGGTTTGATAATGATGTTTTCCACAAGACATCATGACGCACAAAAGGCTACCCTGTCAAAGAAAGACTTAATGCAATTTTGAACATTGGTATAGTTATGTAGTGTGTTAAGTTATTAAATGCTGTTCCAATGAAATGCATCTTCTGCTAGGTTATGCTCCAGCAGAAAATTGCGCTATGGGTTCACGATAACACGATAGATGTTTTGTACAAAATCCAAAAAGCAGAGCAAAGGGGAAGAACCATTTGTTGAAGTAATTTGAATTTCAGGGTTTGTTATTATCACATCACATACCACCATCTGTACTTGTTTCTCTCTTGAAATTGAAAGATTATCAACATCACTTGACATTAATTTCTTGTTTTCATGAACACTGTGACCTGACTGGGAGATGGGTTCTTATTCTTGTCACTTCAGGGAACTCCTGGCACATACCTGCCGTCCCACGCAGTCTATGGGCCAGAGGGGACGAAAAGCAATGTGGGCTCCATCTCTCTGGGACTGCCTCGACAACAAGATCCCAACAAGCCGGGTAGGAATGCAGACAGTCACATTGCTGGTTATATTGTCATTCTGACGATCCGACGCGACACTCATGTAAAGATAATCTTGACATAAAAAGTCAACCATTAGAGAGCCTTATGCTTGCATTATAATCTAGTTTGCAAGGAAATATAGCTATATTTTGAAGCCCATCAAACTATCAAGGCAGTTTTATTTTATTACTGTGAAATTCATTGCTCCCTAATAGTACTTTAGTGGTTATTTTGAAGACAAATAAGTAAGTTGAAGCGGTCCATGCATTTATCCACCATAAAACAATAAAGGCATTTTGTTTGACACAAGTTTATATTCGTTCCTCAGATGTCTAGGTACTGCATGTGGGAATCTGTTCACATCCTCTATTCCCATATACAGCATTTTACTCTTTGCCGACTTGCAACAGCAAGCTCACAAAATGTATTATGTGTATAAATTATTACAGATTAATGGACACTGATAAATGAAGTCAATATCTCCATGCAGTGTTGTGCAAATGAGGCCGTTATTCTGCCCAATTCACATCGTTGCAAAAACATTAATTGCTATTTTGGCATGACAATAAACAATGTGACAACAGTCAGCCATATTGCTCAATGCACACTACCGTACTATGTCAAAGGAAATAATCAAGGATGTATTTATGTGCTGTTTTGGTTGTATGTCTTATAACTTAATTCTAGACACATGCCAAGAATTAACTCAGTGGTTTGACTTCACTTGATGACACAAACCACACACGACTGAACTGTCCTTGTGCTCTCTGTCCAGGGGCTGCAGTTCCATCCATACAAGATGGACGAGGCAACCCAGGAAAGATGGGTGAGGGTCTGCATTTCAAAGGATCAATCACTCAGGTATTGGATTTATTATACCACAGATTAAAGTGACAAATCCAGAGATTACCTATTTTAGATGTGAATTTTTTTTAAATATTTTGTCGCTGTATCTTTGTTCTCCTCTAAAACAGGGCACACCAGCCCTTCCCCAGTCTAGCATTGCAGCAGACCTCCTGAAGGGCACAATCACGAAACTAGCCACCGAGGACCTGAGCAACCCAGACAAGGCCAGAGATCAGATGGCAAAAGGTCACGTTATTTATGAGGGCAAGAGTGGTCACATCCTCTCCTACGATAGTAAGTGTTTTTATTATGGAGATCTATTTTGCCTCACCTCACTGAGCGCACTGTTCTGATGGGTGATGTGTGTACACAAAAGCTATCAAGAATGCCAGGGAGAATACCCGCAGCCCCAGAACAGGCCATGAGCTGAAACGTACTTACGACATGATGGAGGGACCCATGAGCAGGGGACACCCTGGCAGGGAGGGAGCACCATTCGAAGGTACTGCTTGTGTCTGTTTGTCTGGGTGTCTTTGTCTTTCCTGGAATAGCAAAGTGACATGTTGTTGTTTCTCAGGGTTGATTAGCAGAGCTTTGCCCAGAGAGGGTCTCCACGGAGACTCTAAGGAAAGACCATTGATGACTGGATCCATCATGCAAGGTATCAATTATCTAAAGCTCTTCTTTAAATCACTTGTGCACTGGTAGCCATGGAATACTGAAAGACACCATTCAAATCTTCCCAGGAACACCGCGAACCACTGCAGAGACGTATGAGGAAGCCATGAAATATGGAAAACAGATAAAGCGCGAGAGCCCACCGATCCGCTCCTTTGAAGGGGGTATTGGAAAGGGAAAGCCCTATGAGGGAGTCAACACCATCAAAGAGACGGGGCGCTCCATTCATGAAATTCCCAGACAAGAGCAGTCCGGCCAGGACATGTGCAAGACCCCCGACCTGTCAGACAGGAGGGTCATCGAGGGCCCTATATCTCAGGTAGGACAGTTAAAAGATCAAAGACTTCAGTCTTGGGAGTCAACGTGAAGTAGTGGTATTGATGAGTTCCTGGTGCATGAAAATCTTTTTTCTGTTTACCAGATTCACTCTCTGAACCAGCCTACCATCAAGCATAATGTCAAGTCTTTAATCACCAGTCCCAGTAAGCTCCCCCACAGCTTACCCCAGCTTGAAGCCATGGAACGAGCCAAATACGAGGAGAGCAAGGCCGTACGTCACACGTCAGTGGTCAATTCCACTACTTCTGTGCTCCGCTCGACACACCAGGAAGCTGTTAAATCCCAGCTTAGCCCGGGCATGTATGAAGATGCCAACGCTCGCAGGACCCCTGTTAACTACAGCACCAATCCTGTGTCCAGAGGATCACCCATGCTGGGACGTGGCCCAGAGGGTATGTTTTATAACAAATTCTTTTCCAATGTCTCAGCCATCGTTACTTGTTTAACATCAATTACAGTATTAGACCAAATTGAATTAGACATTTAGCTCGCTAAACTAGGACATCTTTTTTTGCTAGCATAAATATTTTACTAGCAAAACACAATTTGCACCTTGTGCATAAAGCACTGGTATCTTCTGTACCTAATTTCTGTGTCATGTCAGGCAAACGGTACCTTATCTAACGAGTCGTATGTTCGTCTTGCCTACTAAGGTGCGATAAGCTCTGCGAAATCTGCTGCACATGAAAGAAAGAATGCCATGACACCAACGCAGAGGGACTGTGTCCCAGCCAAGTCCCCAGTATCGGGTGGTGACCCTGTAGCTTCTCACAGCCCCTTCGACCCACATCACCGCTCTGTTGTTCCTGGAGAAGTTTACCGACCCCACCTGCCTCCACACCTCGACCCCACTCTACCCTTCCATAGAGTGATGGATCCAGGTACTGTGTTTGAACAGTGCTACTTCTGTTTATTGTTATCATCTCAACTGACTTAACAGTGCAGTAACAGACTTTACTCTTTTTATGTTGCAGCATTCATGTTCCCCAGGCAGCCGTCCCCGACCGGCTATCACAACACCTACCAGCTGTACACCATGGAGAACACACGGCAGACCATCCTCAATGATTACATCACCTCCCAGCAGATGCAAGTCATTCCTCGGCCCGACATGGCTCGAGGTCTGTCACCGAGGGAACAGCCTGTCGCCATCCCATACGCAGCCGGGGGACGAGGTACGCACTCCCCGCCCAGCGAACCTCCTCTCACCTATAGCAACTGGCTGGGAGAAGGGGGCTGTAGTATGCAAACAGACTGTGTGCTTGTGAAGTAGTGGCTACCTTTTCCAGACGCCCAGAAGCAAATGACCTAGACCAATTTCGTTGCCAATTTTGCCAATTTGCTCTACACATTGGGGCTGCAAACGATTTGGCTACCTTTTTCAATTGAAGAATTGATAATCGTAATCTAAATCTCCATTTGCTGAGTGGTTGCCTATTCAAGTTGACCACTATTCCACTCTCCTTGCAGCCCTGCTTACTTATCAATCTGTATTTGGGAGAACTAACATGATGGTGATGGTTCCAGCTAACTGCATACGGTGTTCATACATTGAAGAAAAAAAAAAGAAAAAAATCATGGACCAGTTTTTGTTGTTCACCGTTGGCCCTTTGCTTCTGTCTGTAAAAGGGATTATTGATCTAGCCCAGATGCCTCCAACTATCCTGTTGCCTCACCCTGGGGGAACAGGTACTCCCACTTTGGAACGCATCGCCTACCTCCCTGGAGCTCAGCCCCCTTTCCCTCCTAGGGCTTTCAACCCAACCTCCATGTCGCCAGGTGAGGACCCCCCCCCCCCCTGCTCCTCCCCTGTTCCCTTAACTTGCTTGCCACAATCACCGTGTTCCTTCGCGCCTCAAAGAGTGCAGACCAGCACTGGCTTGAGGTGTCCCAAGGTCCAGGCCCAGATCAAGTTGGGTCTTTCTGCAGTCGCACTGTGCCTCAGCCTGAATCCATCAGGGGGAGGAGTTCTTGGAAACCCAGTCTGCCTCTTGCCCCAACAGATTGTTTTTTTTGAGTGAAATGTGTGGGAGATGGTTGCACCATGCTGATCTTTGTTGGGTGGAGTTCACAATTTTTTTTGTCATTACCTAAAATCAGTACTTGGGTAGTAATAGGTAAAGGTAGATCTTCAATTCTTTTTTTTTGTTTCATTAAAAAAAATCAAAATATGAATGTTTAGTGTTTGTTGAACTCCTGCACCCTGTGAGGTTTGTTGCTCTTGGAGTTTGCTCTTGGGGTTTAGAGAGAATTGCACTGTGATTGTGCAAATCCGGACTTGGACTCAGCTTTGCAGAACAAGCCTCCCATGGCGCAATTCCTTCAAGAGGCCTGACGCATCCTGCTCACACCCTGTGAGTGCATCATTGTGTATATAAACCCTGTATGTATGTGATATCTTTCAATGTTGTCCTCAGGTCACCAAGCTCACCTTGCTGCTGCTGCTGCTGCCAGTGTGGAGAGGGAGCGCGAGCGGGAGAGGGAGCGGGAGCGTGACCGAGAGCACCAGGAGAAAGAGAGGGAGAAGGAGCAGCGCGAGCGTGAGCGAGAACGGGAACGGGAGCGAGAGCGGGAGATGCGGGAACGAGAACGAGAGCGAGAACGAGAGCGAGAGCGGGAACGGGAACGGGAGCGAAACAATGAATACATGCGTGCAGGTTTGTTGTATTATGAATACATCAGAAGAGTTGGTTGCTCAAGTAGTTTGTGGCCAGTCATAAACTTCACCTAGAACATGAAGACTCTTTATGGACTACTACTCAGTGGAGTTCAAATTGGTGATGGGGCAAGATCGGGGGGTTCAGCATGCTGACACTTGTAAATAGAGCTGTCTCCAGGCACAAGAACTGTCGACCCTTTGACGGGTAATTAGATGATGATATTAAAAGTGTATGCAGTTGAAAATGTGTTTTTCTTTGGGGGTTGGCTGGGTTTGACCTTTGAGAGGGGGGGGCCAAGGAGCTCAGATATGCGAGGGGGCTCAGTGTAGAGTTACGAGTCCTTTGCGTACGTGAGTCATCTGAGGTTGTTCAGGCATCTGATCAGGGTACCTCCTGTCTGAGGTTATTTTGGGCACATACAGCTGGAAGGCCTCAGGGCAGACCCAAAACACGCTCGAGGGACTCTGGCCTGTCTTGCCCGGGAATGTCATGAAGCCCCCTCGTCAGACGTAGGGAACATTACAGAATGATGACTTGGCTTCCTTGCTAGGCCTGCTGCCAGCATGACCTGCTCCTTTATAGTATGATTTAGAGTAGACTTATATGTGTATTGATTCTGTTCTGATTGTGATATTGTTCTAGCCCCTGGACATCTTTTTTCAGTACACGCTTATGTTCTGTCTTTGATGTGGAATAGGTGGACAAGAGCAGCCTGGGCGGCCAGGAAGTCGAGGTTATTTGCACTCCCCCTCTCCATCGCTCAGGACGCAGGAAGTTGTGGTTCAGCAGCGGCCGAGCATCTTTCAGGGCAAGAGTGTCATCACCTCGTTAATGTAAGTCACACCTTCTCCCACTATTGTACAGCAGCTCTTTTCCGAGAGCCGTATGTGAGTGTGAGAGTCCACATCAAATCCCTGAACCATCAGGTTAAATTACCCTGCATGAGGTGTGTTTTCCTGTGCTCATATCTTTATTTCTTTTCTTTTCAGGCCTCATTCAGTAGCAACAACAGCAGCAGCTGCCCAGAGTAGCTCTCGCTACAGCACTGCAGCTGATGCTCTGGCTGCTTTAGTGGATGCAGCAGCCTCCGCCCCACCTGTGGACTTAGCCAAAGTGAAGGAAAGCAAACACGAACGGGATGATGACATGTCTGCAGCAGCTGCGGCTCGGCGGGCAGCCAGCATCTCTGAACAGCAGCAGGAGGCAGAAAGGCGATCCATGCAGCTACCATATGGAGGAATGTCTCTGCCAGGGGGTAAGCCCCATCCAGCTTATCCTGAGAGCGTAGGGGTTAAGGATAAGGGACCTCAAAATTCAAAGTCCCGCATCGAGGAGGAGCTCAGAACCCGTGGAAAGACAACCATTACGGCTGCCAACTTCATCGATGTCATCATCACACGGCAGATCGCCTCAGAGAAAGACACTCGAGAGCGAGGCTCTCAGAGCTCGGACTCCTCCAGCAGCTGTGAGTGCACAAAAATCAGCATTTAGCTAAACTTGATACCGTGACATCTCTTGTTAGCAGTTAGCAGAGTATTTCGTTGAAAAACATTACCGGGTCACACCATAATCTACTTTGCTTTGCACAACTAAGTACTTTGTCCATATTTCTCTCCTCAGTGTCATCCAATCGATATGACAACCAGGGTGGTGGAGCCATCGAGGTGATAAGTCCTGCCAGTTCTCCTGTCCAATCCCAGCAGGATAAACAAGAAGATGCGCAGCAACAGGCAGCAGGTAGGGAACACACCAACTCACTTTGAGTGCATCACTAAATTTGCATTTGACATCAAAGATGACTTATTAACAGTGAGATATAGTGTTGAGGTTAAACTTAGCTGCTGGTGAAATGGAGTAAACATACCATAACACGCATAACGTAACCCAGTGACCTTGTCATTTGAGACAGTCAGGCGCCATTCCTTTGTACAAGGCTCGTCATCAGACTCTGCTCGAAGTTATTACTGTCACCTGCTGGCAGAAATAGATCAGTCTGTGTTGTCGTACAGTGTATCAGCTCCTTCCTTCTTGTCACCCCTCACCTCACTCAAACTCTCTCGGGCCACGACCCCTCGGTCCCTGATTGACCTTCATCAGCTGGCATGCGGGCCTATGACATGAGTCGCTACCGATCATCAGGGGAGCCACCGCAGCCCAGTTCCCAGCAGGCTCCCCCCTCCCAGTCTGAGAGTTACTCCCACGTCCCCAAGACACACCGGGTCATGACCTTGGCAGACCACATTTCGGTAAGAAAATTATTATTAGTTATCTAAAAGTCCACATGGATCTGTTGTTAACTAACTGGAGTACTAACTTGAATCTTTCAAACAGCATATCATAACCCAAGACTTCGCCCGGAATCAAGACCCTCCTCCAGCCTCCTCTTCAGCTTCTGCCACATTCCAGAGCGTGCCACCCGTGTCTTCCTCCAGTCGAGTCAAGCTGCCCAGCCGCTACAGCCCTGAGAATCAGGTCCAAGCCCCACATCAACACAGACCGTCAAGCAGAGTCTCCCCAGAGAATGCTCCTGACAAACCCAGAGCCAGGTACGCTAACTGGCCCATCGCTGTTTGCCCAAATCGTTGCCCATCATCAGCTTAAATTATTCCGTCTCTCTCCTCATCCAGACCTGGCAAGTCACCAGAGAGAGGCAGCCGGCCGATGGAAAACTACGAACCCATCTCTCCACCACAGAGCTACCAAGGCATGGACAAACAGGAGGCTGTTGGGCCTGCACCTCAGAGGCGAGAAGCAGACAACTCGGATATAAGGTAGTCTATCTTCTCTTATAAAAACAAACAAACAGGCATCCTTTAATGAAGGTCAGAGCAAGAATTATTTTGAACATTGTAGGAGGTCTTTGACGGGTCCCCTTTCCCTACTAAATCAATTATTTGTATGCAAGCCAGCAGGCAGAATTTGTCCCTGTGACAGCCGGGTTTAACTCCCAGCAGAGTAGAAAGCAGCGAGTGCTGCCAGAAGCCTCCTGCCCCAGTTACCCTTTTGCTTTTTAGAATCCTAAAGTTTTCCCATTTGTCTTGTTCAAGGAATGACTCACGGTCCCCGGGGAGTGTCAGTTATCTGCCCTCCTTCTTCACCAAGCTAGAGAACACTTCGCCTATGGTGAAATCCAAAAAGCAGGAGATCTTTCGTAAGTTGAACTCCACTTCTGGTGTCGGTGATTCTGAAGTTGGTAAGTGGGTCTCCTCTCTTCTTCTTCCTCACTCAAACTAACATTTATGCATAAATAACAACACTAACTCTGAGATGTAAGCATGCAAGAAGTTATGTTGAACGCATTCATTACATTTCATCATACTCTTATATCTCATTAAGCCCCTCTTTTGTCAGATGTGTCATTTTTCTTACAACACGTAATAATTGTCTTACAGGAAACGCGCAACCAGGCACCGAAATTTTCAATTTACCCGCTGTCACCAGCTCCGGTAAGTAGCGATGAAAATTGCTTTGCTACTCGCTCGTTTAGATCTTCCCATTTCTTAATGGATGTTTCTTCCATGTTTTGCGATTTGTAGGCAGCATCAACCCCAGGAATCACTCCTTTAGTGACCCAGCCAGTAACCTGGGCTTAGAGGACATTATCCGCAAGGCCTTGATGGGTAATTTGGAGGAGAGACAGGAGGAGCAGCAGGGAGGCGCAACAATGAACAACACATCCAGTGCAGGTGGTGACAGTCGCCAGGAGGCCAACCCATCGCCCGGCATGGGTAGGTGCAAATCACTGCCGGAAGGTTGCACTGCATTCTGAAGGAACACAACATCTTAATGTTTTCATTTGACATGCAGTGAAACAGAAGCAAGGCAAAACCAACAGCCGGAAATCAAAATCCCCCACCCTGGGTCAGGCATACGCTGGAGGGGACCGCCCCTCCTCAGTGTCCTCCGTCCACTCAGAGGGAGATTACCACAGACAAGCTCAAGCTCAGCCCCAGTGGAGCTGGGACGACAGGCCCTCGTCTGCAGGTGAGCTGACGCTGCTGATGCAAAAAGAAAAACCCAAATAACTGTACTTCATTTGTATTTATATACACCCTTCTTCTCTCCTTCTTGCAGGATCAATGCAGTTCCCTTACAACCCTCTGACCATGCGCATACTGAGCAACACGCCCCCCACCTCCATCGCCTCCCCCACCATACAGAGCCAGCAGCAGCAGCAGCAGCAGCAGCAGCAGCCACCTCAAGCCGGAGCGCCAGTTGCCCAGCAGCGTGTGTGGCAGTCTCTGCTGTCGGAGCAATACGAGACGCTGTCGGACAGCGATGACTGAGCCCCCCCACCCACTACTGTCCCAGTGACCAGAAGAGAAGAAGAGAGGCCCGTGCGGAGGCTATTCAGTTAACCCCCCCCCCGTCTCTCTCCTAGAACTAACCTCACTCAGTGACGAGTGCGCCAAGTAGATGGGGTCCGTTTCCCTTCTTTCTTTTTTTCCCCATTCTTTTCTTTTTGTGGGGAGGGGCGCCCTCGGCTGTTGGCAAAGAGTACAAGCAGCTGTGAGAAGCAGGGCTCTCCAGAGCAAGACTCATTTATGGTCTGGAGGCACTTACTCTGCCTGGAGGGGAAATACGCAAAACTGAACTGCGGGGATGACAGATATAGTAACATTAAGAAACTTGATATGTAAAAAGAAACGACAAAAGAACATAAAGAGACAATTTCTGAATTTTGTTTGATTTCTGTAAAGATATACCTTGTCTTTAAGAAAACCATTGTATGTAAATAGAGTAACCTTTTGCAGTGTTTTTCTTAACTTGATTATTTCTTATTTTAATGTTGCTTTTAAATTGATCCACTTTAAATGGGAAGAGAAGGTGTGTGTAATCTTGAAAATCACAGTTGGTCTCTCCCAGTCCACCTCCCCATCATGTTACCTGACACCCACTTACGTAAATATTTGTGGTTTTTTTTCTTACCCATGAGTGGAGTTACAGGGGTTGTTCCACCTTGCACGTCCTCCACCAAGCACCACCAGAGCCTGAACGTCACGGACATTTTTACAGGATGGGAGGAAAAAGTGCAGAATAACATTTCGAACCGCATTGATATTTGATGCCTGTCTTCGCCGCTGTGTGGAGCAGATGCAAAAAAAAGGATCCCAACTATCAGATGGTAGAGGTAACCTCTCACCTCGTACTAGACAAAGAAATGTCTTCAAAGCAAGTTAAGAACACTGGTGTCATAGCAAGGTGAAAAGTCTGATATAAGCTTAATTGTGCCGGAAAAGATGACTACTCCTGGACCCCGACAGAAAGATAAAAGTGAGCCAGTGTCTTTTTTTGTTTTTGTTTTGTTTTGTTTTCCTGCAGTTTCCAACCTGTCCAAAATTCATAAACATCTGCTCTGCAATGTTATTTAAAAAAAAAAAAAACAGTATGTTGGGTTTTTTGGACGGTTTTGCCATGCCTTGTGACTTGAGAAAGAAGGCAGCTTTAACTAATTTTCTCAGAGATATACTTTCGTGTTTGATGTTTGTATTTGTGTAGTCCCTCTTTTTTTAAGTACTGCCCTGAAAAAAAATCTGAACTCTGTAAATTGTCTTTCCATTACACAAAAAGACAAAACTAACCAAACATAAAGAATGGTCTGCACCATTATTGCACTTTTTTTTTTTTTTTTGCTTTGTAACTTTTGACAGCAAAAAGCATACTACCTGCTGTGTAACTTATTCAGGAGTATTCAATATGCTTTAACTTTTTTTTCCCACCACTCACAACAATCTGGATGTTTTGACTTCCTGTCTATTCTTGTAGCTGGTACATGATTTTGTAGTGTGATACTTGCATTACAGTTACAATTTTAAGTGTATGGTACCGTTAAATGTTTAGAAGTTTGCTGTCATGGTGATTCAAAACCGTGACCACTTAATCTCTGCTTTCATGGTGTCAATCAACAGTCAAAAAGCTTTGAATATAAATTATAGGTCAACATCATAAATGGCAGTAATGTTTCTGCACAAGTCTTTTTATAGGTGTGTGAAAAAAATATATTTCGGCTTTTTCAGCTCTCACGTTGCTGTTAACGAATCCATTCTGCTCTAAACTTGATATTTCCTTTCTTCCTTTTCATTTTGATTTTGAATCATTTGTCATAGCACATGTTCAGATTTTTTGTTTTCTGTCGTTTTTTTCAGCATCTTTGTTATGCATCCCCTTTAGATGGGATGTTATGTGTTTACAAAGGCAATGACAAAAAAGTTTACAAACTTGAATCTTAAAGAAATCTGACATGAAGCTGAAAAAGAATTGGAGAATCTTTTCAGCTTATCTATCACAAAGTGGTGACTTTTTTTTTTTGTCTTTTTGAAATTGAGACTTGAAAAACCCTTGTATCCTATGATGTTGAAATGCAATGTTTGTATCGCACAATGTCTCTTAGTAGGCTTCTACAAGAGTTCAGACCAATCAAATAAAGTGGATCAGTTCTCCACCACTGAAAATTGCCGTTTTTGATAGGTTTGGCATTTTATGTAATTTAACGTAGGTGTTTTTTAAGTAGACAGTGCCCTTGTCAACTAAAAAAAAGAACTAATCCTGGATAAAACAAGTGTTGTGATTGCTGACTTAACAGGCAAATAATAACATCCTGCTGTTATGCTTTGAATTTACTTATGTTTTTAAGCTGCTTTGTTGTTTGGCAAACCTTTAATTTTGCTAACCATCATTAACATCACAACATGTTTACAATCCATGCTTCATTTTAGCAGTGAATGCACAGTTAATGACAGGTCATTATGAGTATTATTAATATGGATTAATATTAGATTGGCAGAAACAAAGCAAGTATCCCTGAAAAATACAAATACCTGCACTCAAAGATGACATGATGGCAGTCGTCGTTGACACATTGGAGAGGACCTTTATTTGGGAGGAGCGCTCGACCGGAAGTCGTAATGTTTTCCTCGCATCCTATTGGCTGCAGCAGTCGGCGCCTTCCTGGAGGCAAAGTAAAAAAGCGGCGTCAGAAATGCGCTCGTTTTTACCTGCGGTGGCGGAACAGCTTTTTCGGGATATCCAGGAAACACACCGAGAGACGAAGCAAAGTAAGACGAGCTCGGAGCAGCGACGCTAATGTGAAGTTTGCTAAGTGCTAAGTGCTAGCTAACTGCTGCTAGCTTACATGCTACCAATGTAAACACGGTCGCGGCGGGTTTTGAGCTCGTAACGTATAATCTATTTATTTATTATTCAAATTCTCGAATACTCAATTTTCCAGTGTTGCAGTTAATATTAACAGAGCAGAAAGTTGTGCAAATTGACTTGAGGCTGCAGTTCTTCGCAACTTGAGTGGAGCAGTTCCGTGTGTCGCCGGCAGAGGGCGCCGCTGCTCCACGTCACCGGCTGCTGTTTACATCTCAGCCTTTGTTGCTGTTTGCAGTTCCTGCAGCGTAACAAGCTTTACGCTCATTGCGTAGTAATGAATGATATTTGTGTCAGTTCTGTTGTGTTTGGCTGTTCTCTGTGCGTTTGAACAATGGGATTTAGTAGAACTGCTGTTGGGTTTATTGTTTATTGTTTGGTGAACGCAGCCTATTCTGTCACAACCAGCCACACATTGTAACTTCACTAACATGTTCATCCCAAATCTAACAAGAAATTGAATATGGTATTCACCTTTGATCAGTAATTGACTGATGGCACATAAAACATGGGCATGTTATGGCACTAAAAACCCTCTACAGATGTATGTTTACATTGTCCATAAGAGATGAGCTCCTACTAAGCCCCCATACAACCACACACTGCCTGTCTCTTTTATGAGCCACATTCGCTCAATTATAATTTGATGAATTGCTATCATTGTTTATGTGTCTGTGCATGTTTAACCCTGCCTAAATGAGCGACACACTCTTATTGCCTCAGCCTCGGAATATAGATGTGGTTTGATGTGTCGGGTGAAGTCAATTGTGCAGGTTTTGAATACTTGACATGATGCCACCATGCTTTGGCCAATGCCTTCACACAGGCTTCTGTAATTACAATGAATTCACAAAATTTTAACCATCGACTTCCCCTCATACAAAGGAACTGTAGCTGCCTTGTGTGGAGTTACCCAGAATTCCTCTTATCACAGTGTAAACACAAGTAAAGCAAAAAGTAAAGCAATTTCTCTATTATTATTAAATCAGAAACTGTTGCGTAGTAATATTACTTTGTAACCTAACATTTTTAACCTGCATTTTATTAATCATTTGCTCTTCTTTGCAGTTCCTGATGACCTGTTGATTGCGTAAGTGTCACCCAATAAGTTTACTTTGCAATTCACGTCACGTTGTTTATTTTTAGCTCCATGTCCGGAGACATGACTAAACCGTCAGTCACTACATTTGTCTCATTTCAAGACTCTATAAATGTAGTCACCCACAGTCTGATGTGTGTGAACGGTTCTGCTGAATCGGAGTTGGAATGGAGAGCAGAAACCACAGCGCGGACTGAGTGAGGAGGTGTTTTAACGGTGTACATTTGCCAAAGTGACGTAGCACTGAGACACAAAGTCACGATGCTGCTTTGTG
>CAESWR010000196.1:766527-777089 GCA_903171835.1 Mullus surmuletus | reverse complement strand
GTTCGGTCACGTGTGTGTCGTCTCCCAGCGGCCGCAAGGTCTTCCAGGTCTGTTGTGTATCTTTCTCACACACTACAGATAAACCATCTGCGTTCTGAGCAATACCCATGACACCACAAACTCCTCCAAAACAAAAGTATTTCCAGCTTGATGTGCGTTGACTTTTCTCATTCCACCGAATCTGTCCTTCTCACTGACCAACAGGCCGATGATAGAAAGAGATTTCGAATAGAGGTTTGTCGTTCACAGTGTTGTAACGCCAAAGTAATCCTGCCACAGTGTGAGTTTCTAATCATTTACTGAGAGGCACTTTGAGGCTGATAGGAGGATACTTCTAATAAGATGAAGATCTCAATAAACCCCCCCTGTGGTTTATAATGAAAATATCCCATTATGTCTTTGCATTTATCGTTACATTGGTCGCCCCCAAAATAAGTTTTACAAACCGACAGTGTCATTGTTGCCAAACCACTTCATATCTTAATACTGGGGGAAGTTATTTTAAAAACATACATGTCTTGCGTTGTATAAAGTTAGATTGTAACCCGTTGTGACCTCAGTGGGTTGCGGAGTGACTTGGTAAGAAGGTGACATGAGGCGCCTCACTGAGGTTGTGGTCATTGTGACCTGAATTTCCTGTAAACTCCCTCAGTCTCCGGCAACAAAAAAAAACAACACTTTTATGGAAGGAACTGTAAAATACAATGCGGCTAAATACAGACACGGGTTGAGTTTTGTCATCGTAATTGTTTTCCTTCTCCCCCTCAAGGCTCTCTGACGTCCTTCTGCTTGTAAAAAATGATCAATATTGTTGTGTGTTTATACCATTCTTTGGAAGAGTATTTGGTTTATATGTCACTTGAATCTTGGCTCTTCTTAACCTTTTCAGCCATTATCACATATGTTTTGTGGTTAATGTGGGAGATTGAATGTGTTCTCAGTTTATTCCTTTTCCAAAGTGTGTATGTCTCAGGCACTGTCAAACCGTCACCGGCGTTTTTCCTTTTCTGTTAGCTTGCATTTGTAATTTGTCTTCAAGCACTTCAGCAGGCAACAGTAGTAACTAATCCAAAGCTTCCGAGGTTTCTCTCCAGCAGATCATTTGTATTCTTATGTTATGTTGATACAAATGTGTCGGTCAGACACTTGCATGCGTGTTCCTCAGCCATATTTGGGCTGCGTGTGAAAGACACGAACGTCATTTTGCTCCATTAGCTTGTGTCAACGAGTTGCCCCATTTCCCGAAAAGCGCAGCGAGGATAAGGGCATCCCGCTCTCATCAGTTCATAAACCACACATAAACCAACCTTCTGGAGAGAGATCTCCAGACCCACATTAGGAAGTATGTTTTTAGATCTTAAAATATACTTTATCTTACTGGAAGTACAGCTAAGTGGGCATTGTGTCAGAGATCATTGAAATAGAGGTTTTTTTCGGGGTGATTTCCTGTTGATATATATTTCTTTGGGGCTAAGAAACAGACTTACCCCTGTTCCCATTGTATCATCCTGATAGGAATGAATAAATCATGAGTGTGTGGTATTTCAGTGCTGGGCTTTTTTACATTGTCTCATTGGAGACATTTGGTGACCTTTTCCATGGAGTAGAGGAGCGTGTCACAGCTGACTGGGAGACAGAACAGAGAGCCAGTTTGTTTTGTTAGAGCCAGACGAGTAACAAACCACCGCATTACTCCACCAAATATTGGTATGGGTTTAGATGATTGGATTCACTCAAAGATTGTATTTGATGGAGCTGTCTGCTGCAGGTTCGATGGTGTCTTCAGGTTTCAGTGGGATGACGCTGCAGTGCTGCCTGTAACCTGGCAGAAGCCTACAGGTGGTCAGAGAAGCCCCCCGTCATATGCTGGGGCAAATCCAGGATTTCCATTTTCTTTTTTGAAACGGGTCGTGACTCTTTCATTAATTCTGCAGGAAATTCATGAGAGCCTTCGTGAAAAACAAAATAAACATCCAGGCTTATTTCCAGACATAATATTTATTTATGTGTAGGATCTCAGCTGAGTGGATCCTGATTAAAGTTTATTTAGGAGCAGATTATTGGCTTTGGGGCAGGACAGCAATCTTGTTTAACTATGAGCGATGCTTCGTATTTGCTGTGTGGTTCCAAAATTTAACGTCTTTGTATTTTGTAGTGCAAGTTGATATATTTTGGTCTTTTTTCCAACACTTATTTGCATGTTGAGGAGACTAAAGGCATCAAACTTGACTCAAATATTCATTTTCCATCTTTGTAAAACAGAATGTTACATAACATAGAGATGTACATTTGCCAAATCATTACTTATTTATTTTGTTGTGAAAATACCAACACTTGTGCTTGAATGGCAAGTTGGAACGTCATTCCAATTTTAAGGAAAAAGGAATTAAACCTTTTAAAATGAATCAAATGTCGTCGCAAATGAATGAGAAATGATCATCCGTGCACTCTGGAACAGATCTGATAACATCATCAAACACTGATTCTTCTCCCCAGTGGTATCGGTTTTTGCCAAAGCTTCATCCTGACCCGAATTCAAAATAAACTGTAAAGAAGTATCTTACCACTTAAAGTAAAGACTTTCCTGTGCACATACTGTACATTAAAGAGGGCATTTAAAGCTCTTTTCTGTGCTGAGCTGTGATTGTTGATGTAAATGTGCCGTATGTCGGAGCACACACTCTGGCCCTGTGTGTGTGTGTGTGTATGAGTGTGTGCCGGTGACTTCCCACAGCTTTAAATTTCCCTGAAGCCGTGTTTATGTTGCGGATCCAGCGGACAGAGGGCCGTCCAACCTCCCGGCCCGCTGGCTCATGATGGCTTCCCAAGAAGTATTCCCGTGAGAGCCAGATTTTCAGGCAGAGACAAAGCCAGAGCTTTGCTTCGGCTTTAACCCTCGCCGCTCCGCCCGCCGCCGGCCCAAATGGCAGCTCCTGATGGAGTGTGTTTCTGAGGAGACCTGGTCCTCAGCCCGTTTGTGGCAATATTAAGCAGCTTTGCGGCCTGAGTGTGAGCTGCAGCAGCGCCGCACGACCCGCGGTGCCAGAGGAGAACAAAAAGCACCAGAGTGTGAGCTGGTTCTCAATAATCTTGGCTCTTTAGTTCTTCCTTCTGTTGCACTTCCTGGCTCGGCCTCACACTTTTTACTGCTTCCAGCCTCATCCTGCTCCTGCTTCACTCTTATACGAGGGGCCTTTAGGTCCGTGTGATTGTTTCTTTTGGGCCAAAATTATAATGAGGTGTCACACAGAACAAATGAAGTGATTTTACTTTTTGTAGGTCACAGGGGAGAGTAATTTATTGACGCTCTGGAGAATAATGGCGCCTGCTATGCCTTCTTGGGAGACATTAGTTACTGTGAAGCGTCAAGCTAATCCACCAACTTAATGTCCCGGTGTGTCATGTGCTCGAGGACGAGGCTTAAATCACTGTCCGCTGCCGAGACTGTGCAGCAGCCTTCACGGGCTGGAGGTGCCGTCAGCCGAGGCCATTAGACGCTGCACACGGCTTGTTAAAAAATGCGTAATTTCTGTCCTGTCTCTTCCGAGCAGCTCAGGCAGCCTCACCTTCAACCTATCAAGCAGGACTGTGGTGATAAATGCAGCTATTGGGACACGTGCTTGGTCTGCTTCGAGAGTTTCCTTCCTTAATGAGAGCGTGGGGATGCTTACAGTCGTGAGTTAGATGATGTGTTCATCTCTCAGCGACTCAACGCGATGTTTGCACTAATGTGTGAAGATTTCACACAAGCAGCTGCAGGGATTTCCCCGACTGACGTGACTCATCTTGCCTCGATGTACTTCAGCCAGATTCTCAAGCCCCCGTCCATTATTGTAATTATTGTTATTAATCCCTACAGTATGAAAGGGGAAATGAGATAAAATGTCACATGTCGCTCTATTATACGCAAGATGAAACTTTTACCTGCAATGAAAAACCCGTGCGTGAGCATTGATTTAAATTGAACTATTCAAAAGTGGGTGTTCAGACATTAGCATGTCGAGGAACGAGGAGAATTCCGGACCAACAGAATTACGTCCGGGCTTGTCAGGGGGCCGTTGGGACGCTGTAAAAAACCTGTTTGCCTTCATGCCTTCCCCATCGCCTCGTGGCCCTCTCTGCTCAAAATGCTGCTCCTTCTAATAACGATACCAGCATTCATTGGTAGAGCACTTATCAAAACATGGTTACAAGTGCTTTGCATGGATGTACATACAAACATAGATGTATAACGTCATAACACACACACACGACAGGGGCACTTATGAAACAGGGATTCAACATATCCCTCCAAGAGCAAGCAGTGGGCAAAAATAGGGGCAAGGATAAACTCCACAGGGTGGGCGCTCATTTGCTTCGACCGGTCAGGTGAACAAGACGCGCAGTTACAGTTGCCTCTAGCACATGGGAGGGAGAGAGGGAGAAGATAGGAGGAAAAGACAGGGCGACAGGAGGCGGAGGAGGGTTATAACATGGTTATAACGAGGAATCACAGGCCTTAAGGTACCGGTGTGTTTTTAGCAGTTTTAAAGGAGGACGGTGAATCTGAGCTCTTCAGTAAGATTATTCCACAGACGAGAAGCTCGGACAGCGAAGGCAGCGTCGCGAGCGGAGACTCTCAGGGAGCAGTGACTTTTTTATCGACTTTAATCATCACATAAAAGCTAACCGTCTCTTTTACGTGTCGGTTGCAGGTGGTCGGTGGTTCAGGTCGCTTGTACACCTGCTTCGTATCCTCTCACTACTGCTCGTGCCCGGCCTTCGCCTACACCGTGCTGCGCAGGAACGATGGCCTGCTGGTGAGTCTCCGCCCATCTGCGACACACGGGTCAGGTGTGTGTATGTGTGTGTGTATTGGTGTTGAACACTTGCTGAAACGGGCAAAGTTGCGGTGGCCGAGGGCTGCAAATGCACTGCAGACACATAAACGTTGCAAATTCACAACACAAAACGAAAGTGCGCCAGGCCACTAAGGGGCACCAAAATGAGGGATGGACCAATCATGTGGGATCGGGCCCTTGTTTAGAATGAAAAAAAAAAAAGACGTAGATTGGTTGTTTTCCTATAATGCTGTTAAATATTATGGCCTAGTGTTTCAAAATGAGATTGGGGAAAATGTACGTTTTTATTCCACTTCTTCCAAGTCTTAATTAAGACGTCCCTCGGTTTGGTGCCCCCTAGTGGACTGGTGCACTTCTGTTTTGTTTCATGAATTTGTAGCGTTTCTCTTTTGCAGTGTTTCACTTTTTGAAGCGTTTTTGTGCAGCGCGTTTGTAGCCCTCGGCCACCGTACAAAGTGAACACGGCGACGTATTCGCACACACTGAGAGAGAGAGAGAGAGAGGGAGAGAGACGGACTGTTGTGTCTCGCCGCCCGAGCGTGCATCCTGGAGGAACGCATCACGCAGTCGTGAGCTGGAATGTGCGCAGCAGATGTGCTGTGGTGCGGCCGCGTTTTTGTCCGGGCGCCGAGGAACCTCCTCGGCCCTGTTGGCCCCGCTTGGGAACGCCGTCGTTCCATCTCGCAGAGCGCTGGAAGACTCCGCCTCCCTGGAGGATGCTGCTAAAACCAGTGTGAGAAACGCAGAGCTGAAGCCGAGCGTGGAGACCCCATGGCGCTGCGGCCTCCATCATGACAGAAAGATAGGAGAAGCAACATCTTCATACGCTTTGATGAGCCGGCTGACGATGCATCCGGGAGTTGGTTCAGTGTCATCACAGGCGACTCTCCGGCCCGAAAACCCGGACGGCGCCTCAGAGAGTCTGAGCAGGCGGGCGTCCCACCATTGTTGATGCTGTGGCTCTGCAGATTCCAGCGTGACTGGATAAGACCAGACCACAACCGCTGTGACGAGCAGGTCAGAGGGGAGATAAAGGACGCAGCAGCGGGCGGCCAAGCCCCACAGGAGTTGCCCCCCCGCCCCCCCCACCCCCCCCTCTGTCTGTGTTTCCCGGATTAGGCCAAAAAGGAAAAAAAGATTTTTACTAAGGGTGTCCCAATACAACTTCCTATACCGATATTGCAGCCTTGAGTGTTGGCTGATACTGATATCGATCCAATACGATATCAGCACAAATCACACATACTTTTATGACTTATTTTGTAGTATGGAATGTTAGAAAAGGCTTGATCAAGTGATATTACTCAAACAGAGAACAAGCGTCAGCAACAGTTGCTATGAGGAAAACGTAGCCATTTACAACCAATGGGTTACATACATTTTAATCTTAAACATACGAATATTCTACATAGAAGTGCTGAAGCCGAGTCTGGGATGGACTGCTTGTATTGGAGTGCTTATATCTGAGATTTTAGATGAAGGTCGATATAATGGGATTCTTTTTTTTTTTTTTTTTGCTGCTATAGGACCGCTATCAAAATCAGATTGTGACACCCCTTAATTTTTACCGGCCCAGATTGAGTAATGGAGCCGTGGTGTCGGTGGAGCTTTTAGTTGCAGAAATAGCTAAAAGTGGAAACAAGTCAAAGATTAACGCGTTGATAAATAACAAGAGGAAGCTGTGAATGTGCTTGCACCGGCGTCCCTCTGCACGGAAACTCTTGACGCAGCCGAGCCTCTTAATCACGCGGGCTTTTTACTCAGAGCAGCGTTTATAATCAGAGTTGAATATTGGAAATTTGCTCTGACGTACGCTGACTAATATTCTGCAAGGGCGGAATTTCCAGCAATGTTGGAGCCAACTGACCCATTCCCAGTGATTGTTTAAAAAGAAAATAGTCGGGGCTTCATGTCTGTGTCATTAATCACATTTTCCCACGTTTTCCCCCCCGTCCTCCTCAGTGTAAACACATCCTGGCCACTTACCTGTGTCAGGCCATGGGTGTGACGCAGCAGGAGTGTGTGTCTGACCAGCAGATGTCCCAGCTGCTGAGCGGGATGGCAGACTGGTGACACAGGTGGAGCGGCGCTGCCAGCGGCGTCGCGGCGGGACGGCGCGCAGCATCGCGGAGCAAAGGTGAAGTCTAAAAACCGACGCTGCAGAGAGTTCTGGAACATGGGAAACCTCTCTTTCATGACAGATACCAGATGTCGCTTTATTTATGTTATCTTTCGGAAGATTTTTTTTAATCTGTTGCCAGGGAAACATCTGTTCTTTGAGGTTATTCAGCTTTATTTTTAGCCTCCTTTTTTTTTTTCTTCTTTTATCTCAAGCTTTATCAGTTCTGGAAGTCTTCAGCGCCTGCATGCGATTTCAAAGACTTTTTCCCAGTTTTTTTTCCCCGTCCTTTGTAAATAAAGTCTCACCTTTAACAACATAAACATTGCCTTTATTAACAAAATATTTCACTATACATACAGATTGCATCATGTTAAATAGCAGTATCAGTTTGCAGTTATAGTTTTGTTGATGAAAGAAGAGGAAGGAAAAAAAGGATCAGCTCGACCACAGTGGATGTTTTTCCTGATTAGTAATGACAATATAGCACACTGAGCGATACGTCGGTACTTTGGAATGAAAGGCAGGAATGTTGAACTAAATCAGGTTATTTTTCTTTACCTTTTTTTTTTTTAAATTGCAAAAGAAGGCAACAGTTCGACATCAATCAAAAGCTCATAGAAAGCCGGACACCTACGGTACTTCTTGTACACACATCATAGACCAAAACGACTTTACAGTGCAGTTACAGTATAGATGTCTCCATTGGAATGTACTTAAACATCGGCACACTCCTGTTTTATTTTGTGTTGTTTTGTTTTTTTAGCCCTTGGAATCAGTCAGGAGGGACACAGAGAAAAGGGGGGGGGGGCAGTGAAGCAGTGGACGACAAACACTGACACACAAAACTTGGTTCAACAACACCAGTGAAGCCACACAGGAAACTAAATCTAAAACATCAGTGCAATACGGTTGCATTTGTTTAGTGGCGGCTTTCAGAAACCCCCGCTTTCATATTCTGGTTTTATTGGTTCTTCCTTAAAAAAAAAAAAAAGAAGAAGAACAAAAAAAGCCGCACAAACAGTGGCGCTCACCCCCCGTCTTAGATTTGAAAACAGTAGATCAATAGTGTTACCTGCTTCACGGCTCAAACCCATTCTTATTTTCTAGCATTTGGAGTTTGATTAAAATACAAAAAAAAGGTCTGGTCGGGCAAATCCCTCAGCAGTTTTTGAGCGTGGGGGGAGGGGGGGATTATCAGCTGCTCTCCCACCAGGCGATTTCACACAGACGCAGCAGAATCAATGAAACGCGGATGTTTGACGTCGCGTAAGCCAAAAAACACATGTACCAGACGCCTGGATGATGAAGAATCTGAGGAACTGCATTGATTTGAAGTATTGAATTTGACGTGGGCCGACCTCTCTGCCTTATGTCCTCTGTCGGCTTAAAGGATAATTCCAGTGTTTTTAAAACTGGCCCGTTTTCATCCCTTTTTTTAAATTTGTGTCTAAATTATTACTCGGGATGAAGAATAAGAAGTAGGAACGCTGCAACTGGGAAACAGCTCGGATTTGTGTCTTTAGAGTGTCAAAAGCTGGACAAAAGCTTCCTATTGTTGCTCCCAAACAGGCTCAGATTGTTATTACACAGTTATAACGCAGTGAGTCGCCCAGATTTAAAACCACCAGAAGCGTCCTTAAAGACAAAGCTGCAGAAAAGGCTCCGCGAGGACGACGACGACAATGACATGTTTTCTACAAATGTTCCCGCTTCCTGAGTTTTATACGTCTTCAGAAATGTTGGCATGGAAACGACGCGGAGCACCGACGCAGACGTGTTCGGCCGAAAACCGCCTCTCATGCCGTGAGTCCGCACGTCGAGTCGTATTTACCGGACCCCTGCAAACACTGGCACTTACTGAAAGAAGCAGCTCGATAGAAAACTATTTTTTTTTCCTATTTACAAGGTTGTTTTCGGTGGGGGGGGGGATCGTTCGGAAAGAAAGAACCGTGTTGTACGTCTCTGGGTCCACGAGCACAGATCTCAAAAGTTTTTTTCTTTCCTCTTATCGTTTTTTACATTTTCAAAAACTCGTAATAAATAAATAACTCAAGCACTGGCACTGATCGTTGACAATATAAAACAGGGCGTAAAAAGGAGAGATTTTGAGTGGTAACAGGGTTGGACTCGGAACGATAAATAGCAGTACAGATAGAAGCAAATGTTTTCGGATTCCTGTTCACAGTCCTACAAATCCAGTTAGCTTCAACATTAAAAAACAAACAAAAACAAAAAAAAAAAACCCTTCAAAATACAAAAGTTCTGTAAGACTCGTCATTCAGTATTTCACCGCGTGACCCCCTGATACTTTTCATAAATAAAATGTCCACATTCAAGGCGCGTTTGACATCATCTTCACATATCATACCCTTGTTCTGTAAACATTAGAAACCTCAGTAAAAGTAAAATTCATCACCCCCCCCCCTTATAGCAGAGGGTCGATCGTCATGGTGATCTGGTCCCTGTTGCGCTTGCTGCCGTTGGAGCTGAGGTACAGCTCCTCCCGGCGGCACAGGAAGTTCTGCGCCAGGATCTTGCGGAAGGTGTTCCTGAAGTCCTGGATGCGGTAGGCGTAGATGATGGGGTTGACGGCCGAGTTGGCGTGCGACAGGAAGATGGCCACGTACATGACGATGGGCGGCTTCTTCAGCTGGTCGTAGAAGAGCGTGAGGCAGTTGAGGATGTGGACGGGCAGCCAGCAGAGTGCAAAGAGCCCCACGATGATGGAGAGCGACTTGGCGGCCCGGATCTCGCGCTGCAGCAGCCCGTGGTGGTGGCTGTCCCCGTTGCCCACGCACTTCAGCTCGATCTGCCGCAGCTGCTTGCGCGCCACGGTGAAGATCTTCACGTAGATGCCCAGCATGATGAGCAGCGGCAACAGCACGCACACAAAGAAGTTAAAGTAGACCATGTAGTGCATGTCCACCACGCTCTCGAAGAAGCACTGGGGCTTGCAGCTCCGCGGTGAGTCCACCACGCCGCCGCCGCCGCCGCCCCCCGGCCCGGCCTCCGTGGCGTTGTCCGAGCTGCTGCCGTTCTTGCAGCTCAGGTGCTTCAAGTTCCAGCCGAAGAACGGGATGAGGCCGATGACAAAGGAGAGGATCCATAGAATGGCGATGATCTCTCTGGCCTTCTTTCCCGTCATCAGCTCATTGTACCTGCGGGGACACGGCGGGCGTTAAAGGAATAGTTTGGATTTTTTTGGACATGAAGTTGTATGAGATCCTTAGCATCAGTGTCATTCATCAGCAGTGACTTTTCCCCCACTGCGTCCCGTGAGCGGAGTTCCGGCCCGCTTTTGTTGTTGCAGAAAGTGGTGATTGCAATTAGTAATGCAAATGGTTTTTTTTGTTTTTGGGAGCAAAATATCTGTGGAAAAAAAATCTGTGTGACCCCAGCAACTAGACAGAACATGTTTCTTATCACTGTCAACATCTCAGTTGACCTTGTGAGTGATTTGTCACCCTGTTGAAGGCAGGAACGCATAGGTGAATCTTTTACTTTCACCGTGCATGAGCCGCTGTAAATAAAGGCTTTCTTTTTGGACACAATTCCAGTGTCTTTAATTCATTTTTTGAGGCAGGATTCAACCTGGCTCT
>CAESWR010000196.1:739775-750835 GCA_903171835.1 Mullus surmuletus | reverse complement strand
GGGAGAGTCATCTGACTGATGAGCTCAGTTTGTTTCCTGCCAGACATTCTCTTCACCTCACCATGATCGAGCGAGGAGGAGAGGAGGAGGAAAAAAACCAGACAGAGGATGAACAAAACAGCAATGGCACAAAATAATATTGAAGTAGTATAAAAAAAGAGGGGGGAAAAAAGTGAACAAAGGGACGGGGGGGGGGGCAGAGGGGTGGGGTGGGCTGGGGGCAACCTAGTGGACCATGTAATGAATCACAGTCATCAGCAGCCATGGACTGGAAAACAAGGCGAGGAGATAAAGACGGGGGGACGGGAAGGTCACAAAGCCAACGCGGCTCGCTACCGATTCACTCAATATGTCAAATGAGAGAGAGAAGATGATAAAGGAATATGTTGTTAAACCTTGGTGTATGTGTATGTGTGTGTGTGTGTGTGTGTGTGTGTGTGCGACCCACCACTTGTTAAAAAAAACAACCCTGAAAAATCCCCTCAGGCAGCCTTCTCTTTCTAAGGAACACACATATATTATACGTAATATCTATTCTATTATTATTATTACACGTATTTTCAATATCATTTTAATCTCCGACTGAATCTTACTATTTTGTATCTATGACAGCCATTCTATTCGAACTCCTAATTCTTCTGCTGAGCCAGAATATATGCTTCCTGCCTGCACCTCTGGACATGAATCTTCTCTTCTGATCACGAGAAATATTGCAAAGAAGCATATATGCCAAAATGTCACTTCCGCGCGGCTTCCTTCGATTGTTCTGAGCGCCCGCCGCTGTCAGTGATTGCCGGAGCACTATGTTGACTTTGCATTTAATCCTGGACGGCCGCAGAGGGTCTTTGTGCTCGCGTGACCTACATAGCGCTGTGATCAGAAATTATAATTACGGAAGCTTCTTGGATGAAAAAATCGATCATAATTGTATTTCACTAATGGGAAACTGCAATGGGCTCTCTGCTGTCATCATTTCTAATCCAAACACTGCGATCTTACTTGCCACAATTTCATTGTTAATCACCCATTATCTGAATTTACAGTAACTTCTATTCTTTGAGCATCAACCACCTAACTCCTCGATGTCTGACCTCCATTCCTCCCTCCGCTGGGGGTCCATTCCTGTCTCTTCAATGGCTTTGTGCGTGCGCGCATGTGTGTGTGAGTTTCCCAGACGAGGCCGGATGAGCTGTGCTCTGTCAGGCCCAGCTGAGTCTAATGTTCTGATCCTTTGCTCATTGTTCCCATCTTAAACAAATACGGCATTTATTTTTGTTTGGCTTCTATGGTTAATTGAGAGAAAAAAAAAGTTTAAAAAGTGTCCGGACCTGTCCTAAATTAAGACATCAAAGAGTGAGATAAACATACAGTAGGAACAAGTATGTTTTCCAATGGGCCACCCTTCAAGAAAGCCTTTGATTGGATAAGAGTGAGTGAGCAGTGGTGGTGAAGTCGACACTTTGCTTCTAAACCCGAGAATAGGCTCTGTGAAGATTTCGGAACATCATGATAATTAGACACGATAAGGCTCCGTCTCTGTTTGTTATCACTGTATGTTGAGATTTACTGTTGGGTTACAGAAAGCCGGTTTTTAGACATGAAAGAAAGAATCAGATCTCACAAACGTCCTCTGAACCAGTCTAACAGATGCTCTGCAAGCACGCTTGTGTTCCACTTCAGCACTGACGCGCGCAGGATCCCCTGTGAATACCAATTTCCTGTGAGAGGCCCTTTCATTCTCTCCCACTGGCCAGTCAATCAGAGCCAGCTTGAGGTCCTCTCTGATCGATCTCTACACAAACATCAATGCATGGACACACACCTGTGGCCTGACCTCAACCACGTAGGCCAAGGTAATGGATTCCAAATGCACAAAACGTGCAGCAGTGCATGCATCTGCAGCGCCGCAGGTGATCGCAACACACACATTTACCGCATTAGTGCCGCTTTTGTGCCTTAAACTATGCCAAATAGCGCACATTTAAATGAGCTAAACCCTGTCGTTGCTCCATTTGTTCAACCACTCTGATACCCAATTTCCTGGCCTTGAGTATTGGCCGATACCAATATCGATCCGATCCGATATCAGCACGAATCATACATACTTTTACTTTTACTGACTTATTTTGTAGTATTGAATGTTAGAAAAGACTTGATCAAGTGATATTACTCAAACAGAGAACAATAGTCAGCAAAAGTAGGTATGAGAAAAAACTGACCCATTTATCATTAACCAATGGGTTACATACATTTGGACCTTAAACATAAGAATATTCTACAATTGAATAAAATAAATAAATAAATGAATTAGCAGACCTTGAAAAACAACCTCATAAATCCAATAAAAAACAAAAATCAAGTGCAAAATAACCACTCAAAGTGCTGGAGCAGAGTTTGGAATGGACTGCTTGTATAGGACTGTTTATATCTCAGATTTTAGATGCAGGCCGATATAATCCAAGACTCGTTTTTTTTTTTTACTGATATCAGACCGACATCTGATATCCACGCTTAATAAATATTAATCTTTTACTCAACTCGTGCGCCTTTCCCACCATCAGACACACACTTCCCTCACAGTCATCACATCACGCATCGACAGCTCGCATCCAGTGGGAGGACAGAAGCTTCTTCGGTTGAAGCAGTTTTCCTCACCGGTCCATGTTCAGAGGTTAAAGTTCTGCTCAACATCTGGCCCTGACGTAGCCAACTTGTTCTTGCTCACTATGCCGCTCTGCAAAGGCTTTAAATGTGTCAGATTGCGTCGCTAGGCAGTTCCAATACGGCTTACCTGTACAAAGTGCAACTGTGCATCACTTACCATGAGCAGGGGAGTTTGAGATATAAAGGATGTTCACTTTTTTTTTTTATCCTTCCCGTCTCACAACTCACTAGAATAATGTAAAGAGAACCGATTTAGAAAAAGCTGCCAACTGCAAGTTGTGGGGGTTATTTCAATAGAATCAAATTAAAAATGTCCATGAGGGTTTCTGACGTTAAAGGACCACTGTTAGATTACAGCAAGGAGTCTTGATAACTGCACACTCTTTGTTTATATCTTGTATTCAAAGGAAAGACATGAATACTATTGGTTAATGGGATGTCACCTGACACAGCACTCTGTGCTCACCTCCGCTTTATGATGATCAAACTCTTCATCCTCTATTGATTGGGCCGAGCGTGACATCGAGCTTTATGGGTTCTCGTAATCACGCAGATTTACTGTGCCCTCTGCGACTATTTGCGCTTAAACATCAAATAATCTCCCAGCGCGCTCACAATGGCTCCCGTTTTCTGTTTCACTTTAATTAGGTTGCTGTTTGGCCAAAAGATTCGACAACAATGAGACTATAATAAGGACTGCCACGGGGCCGACCCTCCCATCGACATTGTCCTCGTCTCACACGGCTGCCTTACTGTCTCTGCCTCGGCAGATGAACATGATATAAGAGCTCCTGTCCTGAGTGTGTGTGTTTATAACAGCCATGACGGTCGAAGCTGCCTCTTCAAAGAGACCATCAATTACAGCCCGAACTGCCCGCGCATAAATTACAAATGAGCGTCGATGCTAAGGAGCCAATTAATGTTGGGTTATTAGCTTTTTGACCTTAGTGCACATCGGAGGAGGGAGGCAGTGAAAAGAGGATCGAACAACACCGGACCTCACTAACCTTTATCACAGCGCAACAAGGCGGAGAGACAGAAACAGAGCCAGCATCCCGGGCGGTGGTCCCGGATCGGTCTCCCAGGACATTAAGGCCTGTAACTCGCAGCCTCCATGCGGACAGAGGCCCCACGTCACTGTAACAAGCTGACCGTCCACCGGATAGATGTAGTGCTACACGTCGCCATGCAGGAACATTTTTCCTGCTCACATCGCCAGCCTCGAGTGCAGCCAGTGATTGCATTACTTGCCACTACAGACACGCAACCTGATTCCACTCAATGCCAGTGATGCAAAAACTCCCTTGTGTGTTTCATGAACAAACATATGTATGTATGCGTGCATCGGCAGACTGGGTTTCCTGGAAGAAGGCAAAGCTCGAGGGGCGACGGCAGTTCTCGGAAATCTCCGCTAATCCTCCCAATACAGATAAAGCAAAGTTAAATGACAAATGTGCAAAATACTTGGTTCACTCCGAAGCAGGGTTGCACGTCCTTTTGCTAAATCTCAGTTATCTGTGAGTGAAACTCCTCCGCTATTTAGGGTATACATGTAGTGATAAGAAGCACTACAGACTTCCTGGCCTTTAATCTCAAGAAAAAAAGCTTTGCAAGCTCCGTGGAAACAGACATTTATTCGATATGCGAAGCGATTACAATGTGGTCAAGTGCCCTTGAGGTATAGAAACACAATCGTTCCAAAAATAGACACTTTAAACTGCCTAATAGTCCGTGAGTTAATCCAATTACAGGCCAGGCACATGGTGAGAAAATACATAAACACAAAGGATCACGGCCCGAATCAAGAATTGTTACCAAGGGAGGGGACCGATTATACCGAGACTCAAACAAGCCAAATCTTCTTATAGCATTCCTGATACTTTCATATAATCACACTGTTGTTAATCCCTTTGTGAGAGCGGATCATAGGTTCCATAGTTAAATCCAAACCAATGGGAGTGAGGCTCCATCGAGGGTTCCATAATGCCGGACCCGACTGTCCCGAGCTGAACCGAGATTTGCAATTCTATGTGGGTTACTATTTGACAAACGTTCATTAGATTTTTTAAATCTTAAGCTAGTTCTCCGAGCCAAGAACATTTTACAGGAGTGAAGAAGGTCTTCAGGAAACAGCTTGAACATATGAGACCAGAAAAATTACTTCAACCTTTCGCAAGTTTTCCCCTCCTCTTTCTCTTTGCAGCAGTATATGTGATATTTTGTGAAAAAACGTTGAGTTCTGAGCCACCCAGCTGGTGGTGGGATGGCATTTATGAGTGCTGAACCAGTGACCTCCAACCCCTTCCATTCACATTCTCCATCCTCCAAGCACACAGGAGTGAATCTCAATCTCAGTGTCTTCCTCCTGATCCATGCCCATCTGTGTGCCGGCCCGCCGTCCTTATCACAGACGACCATCAGTCTGTCTGTTGATCATCTGTGACTATATCCCATCTACTCAGATGTTTCCACAACAGAGGAACCAGTGTGTGTTTTCTACCAACACATGCAACGTGTGGCCACCAAACACCCAAGCTCAGACGAAGGGAGGGTGACTCAAAGTTCACTGAGCTGAATTGCCCCCCAGAAACTCGAACTATTGATCTGACAACTCATCCACTTATTCACGCCGTTTATCTCTGGGAAAGCTGCCTCTATTTTTAGTGATCAGCCTCACCTGCGACTCTTTATACTCGCTCCTGCCAGAGTAACACAGAATCAGATCAACCCTACACGAGAAAGCACGACAATAACCTTTTTTTTTGGGGGGGGGGGATATGGCGCCAATTCACAGCATAGGATTTGGCAGGTCGAGAACCTACTTTGCAGCTGGTACCCTGCCTGCCTGCTGGTGAGAACTGCAGCACTTTGCTAACTGGCATGCTGGCACTTAAACATGATGATTACATTGCAAATCTTTAATCCCACTGGGGTTTAATGGGCTCCTTAAACTAGGCATTAGGGTGCAACTAAGCCAGGTGATTGTCAGCACTTGGCTCCATGGACACGGGGAACACATTACAATAACAATGCATAAACAAAGAGACATGCACAAAAACAAGGTGGAGGCTATATAAAAACACAGATGCATAAATCCAGCGTGTGTGTAACACAGAGCGCTTCATTCTTTCCATTACGCCTTTTGTCGCAGCGACTTCCCAGCCCTGGTGAGATGACAGGTGGGTGAATGGTGTGTCTGCAAACACAGTAATAGTGTCTAACACCTCGTTGATGGCGGAAAAAATTAAATAAGCACCAAAGTTGAGGGCGCACGGACCAAGCGGTAATGCTTCCATGCAGCATGAAAGGGGTGGGGTTGGAAGCTGTCATCGCACTTTTATATATATAAGACATGATGAGTGTGAAACTGAAATAAAAGTGTCAGACAAAGGTGGGGTGTGAAACGAAATGGGGCTTGACTTGTATGTGAGTGAGGTCCCGGCCTGTGATCCCTACCGGATAGCCTTCTGTTTTCTTCTGGCACCACTTCAGTAGAGCGTTTCTCTTAGATCCTCCATACTCCCGCGCCAGTGCAGCCAAGGGGTCCTTTCTTTCCACACTGTCACCAGGGGAAACACAAACAGCAGAGAGAGGGGTGGACCGTTACTACATGTCATCTGGGCTATGATGAGTGAAGTGTCGATTCCCTGCAAAATGCATAACGCAACATGTGTGACCCACTGTGCAGGAGGCAGTCGAGCAGCCTCCTTTTAAAGGCTGGCATTAAAAGCGACGCCGCAAACTAACTAAAATGCAAACACTTACAACAATAAAACTGCTCAGAAACATACTGGCATATTCATTACATATTTATTACTAATGAAAATCTGGACTGTTGAAACAAAATTAACTGGCCTGAGAATGTTAAATGTATATGTTGTATATGTAATTGACATACATAGAAAAATAAAATAAAGTAGCACAATGCAGTGCATACCAAGAAAGCAGTGTGTATAAAACAGTGAATAATAATGCTGGAAATTGTGTGCATGTAAGCTGGTTTCATTTCTTCATCCTTAGATTTCTGTGAAACTTGTTGCCTCACTTCAGAGTTGATTTCAAAAGCAGTGACTGAGCTGCACATAGCGTACCGCATCAACTAGACCTGGTATGCAGAAGGGCTGATACAAAAATATACTTCTGTGACATGTTCTGGCAAAGGGGGAATATTGACATAAGTTCGTCAAACATGCTCAGTTTTTAGCACAGTTTGTCTTCTTCGTATGAGCCCACGTTCCAGTGATTTTGACACTGATTGCACTCTTTTCAGACAAAAAAACGGACTGCCTCAAAGCAATATTGTTGGTAGGGTCTCCTCCCAGGGGTTTGCGCCGGAGCCGAGGCCATGGGAAGACTACGGGACACGGTCAATGCTCTGAGCGTGGTAAACATTTCACACGTCACCACGGCTCTGCTGCTAAATTCATTATTTCTCCATTTGAGGCACCGCGAGGTCATGGGCAGCTAGATCCTGTCAAAACAAGCGTTGCATATGCAGGATATGCATGTGTGTGCATTGACCAGCGGCGATGCAGTAGCTCAGACGCATAGCTTAAAACCATACCAAACATAGTAATGGACTGCCGCTGCTCAAGCATTTATATTACCAGACAGGCACGGTGAAACACATCAGCTACCCTGGGCTGGAACAGTAGCACTATTAATACTGCAAATAAAGTTGGCAGATGGCAGGGCAGAAGACAGACAGGTTTACTGTAATAATATCAACATTATATTGGGTGATGCCCAAACATTACTGCGACACATCAAAAGGAACAAAATGTAAACTCAAGTGGGAAATTCATGAGTGCACCGCTTAAGATGTGACTGGTTGAACTTGTCCATTAGTCAAACCAGCCGACAGTGTATGTTTGTGTGCCATCTGTCTCTCTTCCCACTCTGATAAGTGACCACGTTAAGTGAAGCCACATGTCTCACATCAGCACTTTGCAGATGGAAGTTGTGCCTCCAAAGTTGCTTGGTTGGGATTAACACACATAATAGTGGATTTCAACACTGTTGTTATGCGGGATCTTACTGCAATTTAAAAAAAATGTTGAAACTGTAAACACTGTAAACATCCGCTGTTGTACCTCCTTTCCCCCCTCTCCCTACTCCTGCGGTGTTTGGTTGGGACAAACATGTTTACATGTGGAAGAGGTAACACAGGCTGCAGCAATTACTTCTACTTTCTCCATGTTTTTACACAGAAAAATGATTAGAATACTCCCACAGAATTCTTGGACAAAATGTGCGTAGGCCCACCTTAGCTTGCTGTTGGCTCGATTGTAGCTGAAGGATGCGGTGCGGCCACTGAGGGAGCCTGGGGTTTTGATGACAGACTCAAGAGAAGGGCTCTTCCTCATAAGGCTGTTAGGTTTCATGTCCTCTGTGCAGCCTGAAAACTTGTCTGAGGGCAAAAAGGCATGAAAAAGGGTGTAAAGAGACATTACACAGTGTTTCACATGATCTAAGACCATGTTCTTTAAAAAGTTGCAGCATTTTTTATGGTTATGTGATCTTAGATTATACAATGTGACCAAGCTCCACAACGTCATTAATGTATCCTGTCAGAGGAAAGGAAAATAATAATTTGCATAGACCATGCAGAGATCTACATTCGACGTTCCTATTCAGCTAATTTCTGACTCATAAAGGTACTCTGGCAGGCTGATCAGTGCACTGTACACACGGTCTATTATTTGTTAACGTATAACGCATTAAATGGACCATAGACATACATATGACATGCATGAACAACATTTACAAGCATTCCTGCCATCTAGAATCATCCCTATCTTATGCATACCGTGATGGTGAGAGAATTCTCCGTGATTGATCCGTTTTTCCAAAGACTTTGAGAGGGGCCTTATGTATGACTGTCTCTAAAAGGAATACATATCACATCAGGGATCAAATTACAGCCGATTCAGATACAGGAACTTTTATCATGTTTAAAAGAGATTTTCCTCTTCTTTTAACCTGGATAGGGGAGACGGCCGCAGCAGGTGGTGTGCGCACAGGGATTCCACTCAGTGGGATTCTCGGTGATGGATGCATCTGAACTGTGGGGCCTTGACCATCTGAAAGACCCAAGTTATAACAATTACTGTGTCAAAATCTCTTTCACTATCGGTGAATAATTACCACAGTTTGCTAGGCTTTATCTTGACAGAGTATGAAAGAGAAACAAAAGGCATAATTACATCATGTCTTCAGCACAGCCAAAATTAGACCACAGAGTAATAAGTGGTGTGTAACAGTGGTTTTTTAAATCTGGTGCAATCACATGCAAATATTCATGAATGTCATGCCAACATAAAAATATTATCAGAGATCCTGTTTCGCGACACACATTTGTGATTTCAAGTGGATTATTTAGAACCTGCCATGCTTTATCGTATTGGGCGTCATTTCATATTTGTGGTCGAGCTCTTTAATATCCAATTTGGTGATATAATTTCCAGAAAATGTGCCAGAGGGGTAGGAAATTGTGAAATTGGGCCTATTCTTTGTCTGGCCACTTTCTGCCAGACCTACCTGGGCCAAACTATGACAGATCTGAACTATATTTTTGAATAAACTCTCTTTCTGCATGGACTTCTTCTGTCATTGTTCTGTTTTTGCCTGAAATAATCAAGTCTTGACATGATTGGAGAATTCGTTCCTCATCCCTGCTAAAGGCAGGGTGAGGGCAAAAGGTCAGAGCTGACTTATCTAGAGATAAGATCATATCTTTGTGACAAGACAAAGAAAAGACTTCTGTGAGCAGAAGCACCTTCCTCTGTGCTGCTATAATTAAAGTTAGGACATGAACATGTCTCATCCGTCACAGATTTACCAAACAAATCAATTTTTCATGGGTCAGACGTGATTATACTAACAAGCAGAGAACCCCTACAACAGGTCTTAGGTAAGCTCAGACATAACTGCCGAGAAGTGACAGACAATCATGCTGGAGATCTCAGCAGCTGCTCTGCGCTACGGTTATGCTGCTGCTCTGGGATTCCCTCACTGTGTTTGTGTGTGTTGCGGTGCTTGGTGCTCACTCTGTCCAACAGTATCAAAGGACTTAATGAGGGATTTGACAGTAGCTCCCGGCTCGGAGTCGGCATCTGCGCTGGCGTCTGTGGCCGGGTTTGGGATCATGGACATGCCGCACCAGTGGCGGCTGTTGTCGGCATCAGACACTTTCCCCTCGTCACCTTGAGACCTGGCAGAAACAATGAACAGGGTTGCAGTGGAGAGACGTACATATACATTACAGACACTGGAAGAGGAGAATCTTACAAGTCAGCAATTGAGATGGCATTTCCAGCTGATATAACATTCAATGCTCTAAAATAGGAATAAATGTATTAACAGAATTGTTTAAAATACTCAACATCTGTTGACAAGTTGCAGGTCTAAATTTAGAACACTAAATCTCAGCCGTCAAATCATCGAGGCACTCTCCACCCATTGTCCCTGATGGACATTGGACTCCAGTCTGCAGGATGAGAGATTTGGAACGTCCTTATCAATGACTGATGAGGAAGGATGACAAGATCGGAATTTCTCTTTGCACTCACTCACCTTGTCTGAGTGTCAACCGAGAGAGACACACGACCACATCTGTAATGGTGTAACTTCATTTATTTGTTTACCTTATGAACAACAGACAGGCACACAATACAAACGCATGTATTGTTTCACAGGCATGGATCCAGTCACAAGTCATTCTAAATCTGTCTTTGCAGAATAAATTAACCGCACATTCACCATGTTTCCACTCAAATGGCTTTACTACAAACAGAAAATGCCACATTGTTACTATCTCCTCTTCTTCTCAACTGCTTTTTTTTGGCGACTTCCAACACTTTTGAGCACCAGTACCTTATTCTCAGGTAGAACAATATGGCTTTAAATACAAATGCACAAAATTCAACATCTCAGATAAAAACAGGACTTTAAGTAGAACCTGAGATCCTGTAACCATGTGCCAATATACTACTATTATACTACTACTAGTATGGAAAATTCCATATGTAAGGTTTGGCTCAAGCATGAAATAAATCAACCAGGTGACATCTTTCTGTCTTTCAAAACGAGTGATATCACAATATCTGAAGAATATATATATATATATATATTAAAAACTATGCTGAAGGAAATTCTAAATATGTCTATCATAGTGATTCAAACTTGATCAACAAGGAAGAAGTGTCAGAGCCTTGTATGTCCTCTGATTTGAAAGGAATATGTCAAGAATGTTGCATGATACAAAGTGATGCGAAAGAAAATGAGTTCAACTCATCATCCAACAATAATTCTGTAAGTGGCAGCACAGCCTCACTGGTCTTTATGTTGATGTGGGCCATCAACATTGTGGTAACTCTGAGGAGTGTAAGAATGAC
>CAESWR010000196.1:715114-739255 GCA_903171835.1 Mullus surmuletus | reverse complement strand
TGTTGCATGATACAAAGTGATGCGAAAGAAAATGAGTTCAACTCATCATCCAACAATAATTCTGTAAGTGGCAGCACAGCCTCACTGGTCTTTATGTTGATGTGGGCCATCAACATTGTGGTAACTCTGACTAGTGTAAGAATGACTTTGAGGTACAGCTGTTTGTTTTCACGTCAGTTTGCAGGTCAGATTTTTGGTTGCAGTCTGAATGTGACAGCACAGTTAATATCAGAATTGTCCTATTATCTGTCAGAGAGAAATAGCCTTATGCATTATTTTTGAAATTTTAGAAAAGAATATAGAATTCATAAAAACACATGTTCATACAAACAGTAAAAAAGGTAAATGACACCAGTATGTCCACATAGATGTCACCATTTGATGGTAATTGTGTGTTCCATAGTGCCATCTCATGGCAAAGTATGGCACTACATTGCTTGTTTCCAACTACTTTACTAAAAAACCTTTTTTTCAGTCGCTGAGAAAAATAGTCAATGAAAACCATGATTTTAAAAACAAGGTGCAATTCTCAAATCTCACAAATAGCATGTTCCTTTTCTGTTGCTTTCATGCAGAATTAAAATGGCTCTAGAACTCTGTCAAAAGACATGTGTGTGTACTGTACAGAAAAATGAAGACAAAACCCTGCACTAAGATGAAACAAGATGACTAATAACTATTGAACAAATTCACATTTTCTTTTTCTCTACACTAATAGGAAACTTATTCAGGTGGTTTCAGGATATGCCACAAAGATAAGCGGATGGTGACATATGTAACTGTTATCAGCGAGAAATTAGAAAAGGAAACACTATTTTAGTGTTTTCTGCTGTGCTTACGCAGTTACTGGACAAAAAAAAACATCACACATAGTTTCATTTGAGATGTATTATGCTTTTGACTGGTGATTTAAATGTTATGAGTGTCTGCCCTGAGCAGGAAAAATGAAGTGTTACAATGCTTTACTGTAAAAGGGTGCGATTACTGCTATTTGTGTTTTGAGAACTGCAAGTGTTTAAGAAAACATGCTCAACCAGAGAGGAAAAACGGTTTCTTTCCTTAAAGACCATAACTGTCAAGCTTCATTATGTTTAAGGAGGTCAAAGTAAAGATAAGTGGAATCCATACAGAAATACTGAGAAAAGTAACTGTCTAGCACAAAGACAAAGAACCCCAGAGTTTTTGAATAATATCAGTTGGACCTTTGCTGTGTTGCTGGATTTCATTCCTATAAAATGCGTCTGTCCTCTGGCATATTACTATAACAGATCATGTACCCTTTCCAACATCTCAACTCTCCAAAAGGCACAAAGAACTTTGAGTCTAAAAAGGAGAGTCTTAAACATACGACAATGCTTCAACACACGTTAAAAAGAGGAAAATTACAGAGTACAGTCAACCAGAAATAAAAATACACATTATTTAAAAGGCTCCAAGATGTAAAGACATGAAGAAAAATTGAAGCCAGACTCTGTGTACTGTGTAATTTCCACTCGTCATTGTGGAAATGAATAAGACTCGTTTTACCACATTTTGTCTTTCAATTACACAAAAGGGTAATAAGTGCAACAATAACACTGTCTTCACACGGTGCTGAGATGGGGGCACATTTCTAGTGCCCTTCTACTGCCGTCTTGGTATCAAAAGTGGCTCCGGTGCTTATTCTGAAAAGAAAAGAAGACAAAATTGAATTATTATAGAGACGCACTGTATATAACATTTTAGAAAGGTTTAAATGTGCAATATATTGAGTATAACCATCCAATTACTCGTCAATCTGTGTATTGTACATGTGCAGCAAACTAGCAACCTTACTTCCCCTAAATTGTTATTTTTTTTAAGGCAAATCTCTGGGCAATTCTTACTTACAGGACTTTTTAATAGGCTGTTCCATGCATACCTCATTGGATTAATTAGGTGACTCAAAATGTCATGTATCACTAAACCTTACGGTGATGAAGACGCTATGCAAATGTATCTGAAGCAGAAGATGCATAGCATGAGTTTAATCCAGTCATGCCGTGCAGACCATCCTGCTAATTCATCAAAAAAAGTTTGGGGGTTATTCATTCAAAGGACAGCAGGTGGCACCAGATACATCTAAATTTATTTTTACAGAACCAGGCAAAGCCAAGCAAAACCAAAACAAGAGAGTCCTGAAGGTGCAGTCAGCCAGCATATGGAAAGACAGACAAGAGTCGGACAGGCTGAGGTGGCGACACAAAGCCAAACATAGACAGGAAGGTCAGTGAGGAGCAGCAGCACACAGGGCAGCAGAGGCAGGCTGGCAGGGCAGGGAACTCACCTGAACTTTACATAGGGAGCCTTGACAGAGGGACATCTTTGACAGAGTCATCACAGGGAGCTGCTGGAGGTGGGGGATGGACGCAGCGTAACATCTAATCTTGGGGAATCTTGGCTGTTTTTGCCTTGGTCTAAAACCAGTCATGTAATGTAGTATTTTCACAGACTGAATGAAAATTTGAACAAAAAGACTATTTCATTATTTAATCGTTTATAAAAGGCTGTTTAACTGCTCTTTTTTGTGGTTTATAAGGTATTAAATAGGGATGAAAAGTTGTCCTGTAGAAACAGTTCAGATAAATTGCTTCCTTAAATAATGCTACCCTGACAGGCCACACAGATATGAGGCACTGAGCAGGAGCATACCTATGCATCTCTTGCCACAGAGAGAATTTAAACCAGCATGATAATGAAAGTGGACACGACTGTAGGAAAACACAGTGGCATTTGCACACTCAGACACTGATAGAGTACTCCACACATGAACCATTACAAATATACCAATCATGCTACTGCGTGACCATAGCAGGGCAACACTTAAATAGCATTGTCACTGGCATGGAATATGTTGACTCGCTGTATATCAGAGTCTCTTGTAAGCCAGCTGTGGCATGTGTGCTGTGGAGTGTTAGGTTTGAGTGTCACTAAAGAGCAGTGGTCAGTGTGGAAGAGGGAGACAGAGAGGGCAGCAGCTTAAAGGAGTAGAATACACAGAAGGAAATACTGCAGGAAACTGCTTATTTGCCAACAGAGTCTGCCAAATCCCATAGAACCTTGTCTTTGAAATTTTATAGATTTCGTCTTGTGTAGCAGCAAGTTTAGAACTAAATAATAATGTCTTAACTAAAGGCATCCAGGAAAGTATTATGTTCTGTTTCAGACCAAACAGAACAGTGGAATTGTCTATATTTATTTCTAATACTTGTGCTAGAGTTGTTCTCCATGTATGAAACATGACACTGCATGGGGATATGGCACGCTCTGGCAGGTATCTCGGATCCACATTGTGGTTCAGAGGGAAAGGAACTGCAGCCCAATGCTAAACGGGTGGGTGTGGGGATTGGTGAAGGGGGAGGAGGAACCGAGAAGAGTGCAGAATGGTGGAGATGGTACCTGACTCCCTGCAGGGCCTCGAGGTCTGCGGAAAGCTTTGAACTGCGATCCTGCTCCTCCTGCAGCTGCCTCCGCAGTGTACGCAGCTCCTGCTGAGCCTCCACCTTGATGTCATTGGCCACCACCACTGCGGTCTGGAGGTCGGCCTGGAAACGCCGCCACTCTTCTTTTTCATCCTGAAAACACAAACAGATGTAAAACACAGCCGAACACCCACAGAGGCATTAATCATCATCATCCATACAATCATCAACTGAAAGGAAGTAATAATGATAATATAACCTTTATAATAAATTCAAAGCTAGTATCTATACATTCTAAAAAAACAATATTGTGCATTCACTGGAGACAATAGTAAAGCTGTCACACTATGGGGGTTGAAAAATTGAATAAAAAAATTAATTACTGTCAGTGACATTTGGAGATGTATTCAATGAAAGTTTTGTTTACAACAGTTCACGATTCCTATTACAGAGATTTGTGGGAGCATAACTATAACACAAACCAAATTTCAGAGACTTCACAATGATTTCTTAACGCCCCCCAAAGGCTGAAAAGAACATTAAAAAAGAAAAAGACTGAATGACAAAAGAAACGCAAAGGAAAGGTACTCTTTGGTTTGTGTCAGGCATGAGACACTCAGAACATCAGCTCCCCCTTGCTGCTACGGGAAACCAAAAAAACACGAGTCTCTATTAGATGCTAAAAAGGCAAAAAATATGTAGCTGCCTGTCTGAAATGCACACCTGCATATTTCACAGTAATGTCGGGACAAAAGTCAATGGACAGATGACTCAAAGCTTGAACATTTTGGCAAAAAGTCGAGGATAAAAAGCACTAGACTATCCTTAACTGGATCTTTTTGACTGTCACTCAAAAGCCATATTCAAGCTCCTCAGGGGGAGAAGCACTGTAAAAGAGAGAGACCTGACACAGCGCATTCCGAATTTTTATGCTAGGAAAGGGCATCAAAATGTCAGTAGCAATATAAACGGCTTCCTTGCTCTTAATCTGGATAAGGTTTATATTACATAAACTCAGTGTTTCTCTTAAATGGGAATAAAAACACTGTTTAAGACATGCTACAGCCTTGCTTTACACCCTGAAGCTCTGCCAATTGTTGCAAATTAAATTTGGGGTTTATTTTTCTCTTATTACACAGCATAGAGTAGAAAGATGGGACATCCTAAAGGTGGATCTAATCACACTGTTCAAAGTTCAGTTAAATCGAATAACATTTTCTAACTCTTCCAAAAGTTTAACACACACTTTAACATGGAATGATTTCCAACAGAGTCCACTAAGCCCAAGGACATCCCTCAATGCTTTAATATTGTTAATGTAAAGGACACGACACGATAGAAGTTGTATTTGTTTACCTTCATTTGCCGACTGAATATCTTCAGTTGTCGCTCTACTTCAGCTTTCTGGTCTTCCAGCTTCTTGGCTAGATCTGCAACAGCAAGGTTTTTAAGAAAACCATAAAAGTGGTCATTAACAGCAGTAAATCTCAAGTGTTACAATGTCCAGTCTTTCTTTATGCTGTCACTGATACAATGTCGTAGTTGTTTTGGAGGCATTTGTAAGATTTTACCCAATAAAGTAAAATGAGCGTAGAGGAAATATTAGAAACACCTGCCAGTATAATGTAACACAGATCGCCAGCACTGCTAAACAATGGGAGAGGAGAAAGAGTTCATTTAAAAAGAAAAAAATTCAAACCCGAAACATGGACAAACCACCATTAATTCTTAAGATTGCAAGGCTATGAAAAGCACATACTCTCCAAGTCGAGCACGGTTTGGTTGGTGTGGAGGTTGACGGCCCGCTGCTGCTCCACCTGGTCCTCCAGTTCAAAGATGGTCTCCTTCATCTCCTTCACTTGCTTGTCTGCTTGGCTCGACGCCTCTTCCAAGGAGCTCACCCTGCTGCTGAGCTCCTGCTCTCTTTTTTCGGCTTGCTCCAGGATCTGCTGGCATTTGGCCTCAACCTGAGTGTGTGTGAGAGCAAACAATCTGGTGAGTAAAGACGGAGGTAGAAAATAAAAAAGGCAATGTTTTATCTGAAAGTAATTGCTGGCTGTCACAGCTAATTAAATGGAATCCTTTAGGTCACCTCTGGCTCAGGAAAGAATGATTTAGTATATCTTCCGGACATTCTTGTGGCGCAATGTTTCCCTTAAATCTTGTCAGAAAGACTTGATTAAGACAGGAACATTTTTCTGTCCTTGAAAGGATCCATAAAGAAGATATATTTGTGTTATTAAGTCAACGGTTAGATGGTTTTCTTTCATGTAACTAATTGCAAAAACTACTAGTAGTGTTGATAAACTAATAAGCAGAAAAATGATATTATCACAAAGAATGTAAACTTTCAACTGGGATGATAATACAGTGGCACGTAGGTATCTGTGAACACATGCCATGTGACTCATGGGATATAGGTGACATGTGACTCATGGGAAAAAAACTCTTAGGATTAGTTCTGAGTGTATCCCTGTTCCTGTTCACCCATCTATTGAATTCCACTGACGCTGAAGTCAGTGTACCATGATGATTACTACCACCCTGAGAAAAGATCCTGTAAAGCGAGTGTATAGAACTAAAATAATTTAACGATGTAGGACACTTTCCAGCTGACACCACGCGGCTGTAATATATTGTGAAGTTATGGAGTGGCCTCAACCTCACACCCATGTGGCAGAGGACAGCAGTGTGACTCAGAGACCCATACTGGTGGACCGCCCTACTGTTGGCACCTCAGTCACAGTCCAACAATGGTGACATCACTCTACTGATGGTGACACACCTCGCTTTAGAGCAACAACCCCTCACGTGACCCCAAAGCCACTATGGCTCAGCCTTTCTGTGGTTTGTGGTGTAACAGGGGAAAACCAAAAAGACTACACAAAAAATCTGAGCATAATTGGAGTGAACGCGAGTTCAAGTGCTGTTGTGATGAAGAGTACCCAATACCAATTCTGTGAAAGGTTGATCAGATGTCGGCAATCAAGCTTAAATGAAATAGATCCACTGAGAAAGTTGTGAAAAATGTCGGACATCAGACATACCTTGGACGTAGAAGCCTTCACATTTTCAGTCTCAGCCTGAGCCTGGAGCAGATCTTGTCTCATCTCGGTCAGCTCCACCTCCAGCCTGTCTCTCTCAGCATGGGCTGTCTTTAGGAGGCTCTGCAGCTCAGTGCTATCACTGGCGCTCTGCATGGCTTTCAGCTCCCCTACTTTTTGCCTCTCTATGTCCACCTGCGCCTTTAACCTGCTGTTTTCCAGTCTGAGACTGTCTGCTGCTGCCCTGTGCTCCTCTGCAGATAGTGCTGCTTGGCCTTTGGCTTCCAGCTCCTTGTCCAGCTGAGTCTGTAGCACGTTCATCTCTTCTCTGAGACAATGTACCTGGCCTTGAGCCTCTTGGTGCTCCTCCTCCAGAGCGCGCAGACTTCCAGTCAGCTGCTGCTGGATGTCCACTAACTTCTCCCGTTCGAAGCGTGAGCTCTCAACTAGCTCAGCATACCTTTGCTCCAGCTCGGCCAGCCGAGGACCTTGGTTCCCGAGCTCCTCCTCCCTCTGGGCCTGAGCCTGGGCTTGCTCCTGAAGGCGGGTAGCTAGTGCCTCATTCTTCTGGGCCAAAAGCTCCAGACGCTCTCTCTGCTGTTGAAGTGAGGTCTGCAGGAGGCGCTTCTCCTCGGCCAGACGTTCATTCTCCGTTGTCAGCTCCTGGACCACTTGCTGTTGGTCAGCAAGCTCTTGCAGAGTTGCCTGCAGCTCCTCAGCTGTGCTGTGGTGGCTCTCCTCCATCTTGTGAATCTTTTCTGTCAGGCTCTGCACTGACATGTCCTGCCCCCCTGCAGAAGTTACTGCTCCATCTGCAGCAGCTTCACCGCTTGCGCCACTGCTTATAGATTCTGAACGTGATGGAATCTTCTCAAACTCTGACGAGTCAGGTGAAGGTGAGTCCTTGGTGATGTCAGAGCTGGAGGAGACAGATGTTTTGAGTGGGCTGGTAGTCAAAGGTAGACTGTCCTGTTGTGGAGCTGACGAGCTGGACTCCGAGGGCAGGCCATTCTGCAAAGGCTTAGATGGGCTGCTGTTGTTGACACTGGAGAGAGGAGATGTCTCTGAGCAAAGTAGCTTTTCCTTGAGTGCCTGGTTCTCCTCCCTGAGGGCTGCCAGCTCTCTTTGAAACTTCCCGTTCTTCTCCTTCAGTTCCCCAACCAGCACCAGGGTCTCTGCAACCTGCAATTCCTCTCGTTCTGCAGAAGGCTCTTGTGGTGAGGTGGGTGAAGGTGAGGAGGAAGCAGTGGAGGCTTTACCCTTGTAACGCTGCAACTCCGTTCGGAGATTGCTGATCTCCAAGTCTTTAGCCTTGGCTTCAGCCAGCAGCTCTTTAACCTGGCATTCGAGAAGCCCCCGTTCCTGGCTCTCTGTATCCCCACGGGACTTTGTTGAACTACGTGTCTGCTTTGCCAGGGTAGAGAGGCTAGAAGTGCTGGCACTAGAGACCATCCTCTTGCTGGTAGAGCTCCGCAGCTGGTCCCTCAGAGAGATGCGGTCCCTTGTTATAGATGAAGGAATTTCTCTGGGGGCTGGAATACCGGATTTCTTGCCAGTTTGTGCACCTGCAAAACACACAAACACAAAAGTACATATTTATGCTGATTTGATCGCGTAGACGTTTAATATGGTCCAGATAATAAAAGGAAACCTTGTCAGGACATACAAAGAATAGGTTACATCCAACACAATGCTGTGGCAAAGAGAAGAACCTTGCTTGATATTGTGAAAATAATGTTACAATTTATGTAAATTGTATAAAAGCAATATAAACATTAGCATATTTAAAAAATCATATACCTGTATTGTGTTCAGCACAGTCAAGTTCAGTCAGACAATCAATTAAATATCAGGTACTTCTAGAGTGTGTGTTTAGATTATAATTTTTTTTTAGGTTTAGAAAGTGATCTAGGTTCTAAGATAAAACTGTCCAGCAGCATACACCACAGATGCACTGGGAAAAATTAATGTGTTGATATCATGTAATGAAACTAATTGAATTGATAGTGTGTCACATTCAGACGCGTGGATTATTCAGCAGTTTCATGTTGCTGGTCACTGTACTCTATTCACATATTGTTCCTTGTTTGGACAACAGAGCATCTGCCTGGCACTGTCTCTCTGTTGCTGCCTGTGGTCATTCATTGCTATCGCAGAGCTTAACTGTGGCATTTGAAAAGGCATCAGTGTGGCCCACGGGCGCAGGCCTTTTCCAGACCTCTCTAAAATATGGAGAGTATTTAGTGATGCCCGGCGTGTGCAGGGTGCCGCCTGAAAACGTTTTATTGTTTGTTTTCAGATCATCAGCAAACAGCGATGCAGACACAAGGGGCTTGCTTGTTCCAAAGGATGACAAAGGTCTCTGTGCACACGCGCATTCAGGCACAAAGCAGCGCACAGACAAAGACAACACTGTGTCTCACACATGCATCATCATCAAACCCACAGAGCACGGACTAGACAGGCAGCCTGTGTGCTGAGATAGACAGCACATCAGCTTGAGCAGCACATGCACACATATACAACACACACACACACACACACACACACAAAATGTCCTAGTTTGGAATGGAAATCCTATACCCCTGTGGGTTCTTTAAGTAGCCTGCCATCGTGAGGCACTTTGCACAGAATCCCCTTATTGAATAAACTAGCAGCAACTGTGGCAGAAGCTGCCAACACTGGCACAATTTCCGGGGATTCAAAGCAGTTTTACATTCTCAGAGTGAGCGGAGGGAGCTTTAGGTAGAGAGGTAACACTAAACAGGAAATAACGCTTGATCAACATCGCATTAAAAAGATTCTAGATTGGAAACCTGTCAACTGTCAGAAATCGAAAGCCTAGGTTGAAAAAGATTTGGGAAAAATGCTGCACTCATGCCAATTAGTTAAGATAAATTTGCCACTGGACTCGCCTGAACATATCAAAAATGTACAGTCACTTTCCTCTGGTGCACTTCACAGAGGATGAATTTATGACTGACAGAATGAGGACAGTATTCACTCTGAAATTATATACTGTCACATTGAAGATGTTAATGCTAAATCAGTGCTGTGTGCTATAAATATTTACTATGCACCATGTGAAGCATCACTCAGACAGGTCAGAAAAAGCAGGAAAAAAATACAGTGCACCCAACAGCTCCTGGCTATTGCGTGGCCACTTGTCATATTCTCATATTCTCATTATGAGCGGCAATAAAGAGAGGGACAATAGGATCTTGTGTGAAGGAGAATGAGGAGAGTCTTGTGTTTAAGATCATTTAATTCCCATGAGGATGAGCGATGCCAGGATCGGAACTGTGAGACGGCATTCTATTTGCTGCTCTTTCATATTCTGTTTTTCTCTTGCTCTTGTGAATAGAACCCAGATGGAGCACATGAACTCGCTCATCCTTAAATCGCCCACCTCTAACCATGACATCACCACAGCTGCTTGATGTGCACAGAGAAATGACAATAGTCTAGATGCCAGGAGCGAGCATATGTGAGGCAGTGAAATGTCAGAGTATAGGGAGACACAACAGTGCAGGGATTTATGGTAGACATCCTACTCTCTCCATCAGAGCAGAGGATGCACTGCTGTGTGGTTCTAAATTTAAAACCACTCATGTTTTTGTGCACGCAAGCTAATCCAAATACAAAAATACCTTTTCGTCACGCACAACACAGCTGCAAAACAGAATACAGCTTTTCAGGCATGCTGAAACGTTGACTGTTTATCTTATTCTGTAAAAAGAAATAAAAATGAAAAAACACTATTTGGTACAGAGCAGAAAGAAAGTGATGGAAGCTTTTGCCTCCATCCGACAGAGCAGTTGGGATGCCTCTGAGAGACAGTTAACCTTCATTAGCTCCCAGGAGAGAACGTGGGTAAGTGCATTAACGTGTAGCAGCAGAGCGGTGCTGTAAATTAGCAAGCTGGTGTAGTTATTTTTCCTGTCAAAGATTAAAGAAGAAAGAGACCATGTTCTTTGGAGCCATTTTCAAAATTCTAAGTAAACAAAGGGGACAGAAACATTCTACACTCATGCAAATTTAATGAAAAATAATTTGTCAGTAACAACAGGAACAATTCAAGCACCTAAACTGCATTATAGGGTATACTCCTTCACTCTTAATGGCTGCTAAGAAGAATGTGGACAAAACTTACGAAATGAAATGGCCATTGAATCAACATTACTGTTCAAGCAGAGTGATATCTGTGTGTGTGCATATACTGAAAAAGCAGAGAATTGTGCCAAAATAGTTGTCCTGGTACTAGTAATCTATTGTGAGTGTGTCGCAAAGTGAGGTTAAATCTCTCATCCATCAGCCATAACAAAAAAAGAAGAAAAAAGCAGGATAAAAGTGGTCAAAAGTTTGCTCAGGCTTAATTTAGTGGTTCCTTTGACTGAGGCCACCTTAAGTCGAGGACCATTTATAGCTACCTTTAAAAAGCACTTAATCTGTGAATATATGTGGAATGGGCAGCTAAATGGCTCACTGAGGGGCTTCTTGTGGGGTATAAATCCTCACATAGTCCAAGAATACTTATTACAAAGAAAATGCAAATGCTGAGGATCTTCAGCTTTGGAGAGAGGTTGTAGATGATGGCATTAATTTATTCACCATCTCTGGGTTAGTTAAATAATTATATTGTTAAAACCTTAAAGACACGGAGAGGAAGTTATCATGTCTGCCAGATGATGTTTTCATTGTGGTTTGTTTGTTTGAATATCTGTGTGCAGAAATATGCAGAAACTAAAGAATCGATCAGGGAACAGACGCAGGACATTTTTGACTTTACTTTCCATTGCAAGATGAAACAGTTGCATGGTGTTTGGCAACTTCTTTGAAACTAACATGACAATGCAAGGGCAAATGCAATTTGCTATGTGTTCATGTAAAAATTTTGTTTACTTGGAGTACATTTTAGTCCGATGATTATTCTTGAGGAAGAACCAAGAGCGTCTATGAAAGGGGACAAAAACAGCCGTATGCCGTGTTTGAAAACTTAACCAATATGGGCAAAAGGTATAAAATTATTGCCTTGCCCATAGTAACAGATATGAACCAATTACATGATGAGACTTTCAGTAATTCATAGACTCTGGGTGATTTCATGGGAAGTCAGCTCCCTGATCACAGTAATGGACTGTGCTGGCTTCTCTCTTTCTAATGAAGATAAGCTTTCAAATCACAGTAGGAGCTGTGTGACTGGACACAGTCCAGCACCATCCAGTTAACTGCGGCCAGCCGCTCTGCCAACCAGCCAAGAGGTGACAGAGTGCATTGTGAGCAAAGTGCTCCAAGTCTTCAATCGACAGAAGAGGAGGGTCATGGGTGACGAGTCATGATGAATTAATGAGAGCAGGTGGCCAAGTGTCAGACAGTTGGCACCTGAAATGACGCACTGGCTTTATCAACATCACAAATAAGCCTGGATGGAAATGTCTCCCTACCACTCCTTTGTCTTTCCTTTTGTTCTCCAGGAAATTTGGTGTGCAGTTTTTGAGTCAGGTGGAAGTGGAAAGGAGAGACAGAAAACACAGTCAGTGTTTCTGTCCTTTCCTGTTGTCTGGCTGACAGCCCATGAAATGGGGCAACAGGCGCCCATCAGTCAGACGCTGGGACTAGCAGGCATTCCTTTCCTCTTACTGGCATGAGAGATAGACAGAATCAAGGCTCCATGACTGCCACATTGACTGAGCACAGATTAGCTTGGATGGAAAGCTGTATCACAAAAGCCCAATTTGCCAGTGAATACAATGAAAGTCCTGCTTCTTCATGGCAACATCTTTCTTTTAACAATGCAGTCATGTGTAAAAGGCCCAGATGAGGCCATAAAAAAATAAATTGGCCTGTACTATAATTCCAAAGAACTTCTATCACAGGAATTTACTTTACATGCAAGGTCATAATCAACAGGCAAACAGAAATGCAAAGGTCAAACAAGGGCAATCAGATTTTTCACGTGAAAAGCTCGATTTACATCTACAGATATACCTTCTCATCGAACTTTAGTGGAAACTTAAATTAATACAACAGACATTTTAACAGTAGTTTGCAATGAGTTCATCAGTCTGAAACTGCCTTCCCAGAAAGTTCCAGCGAAAAACTCGTACACATTCTGGAGCAGGTGGCATATAAATCAGTTTTGTCTCCTACTGACCAAGCAAACTCTCTTTTAAAACAAAACAGACAATACTATGAGAGACATCACAGTATTCAAGCTGACATATCACTGTGTGCTCCATTGTAACACACAGTGAAAGTGCAGCAGTGAGAGCTGGCGAGCCACAGAGGATCACTTGGCCAGTGGTTTTTGGCTACTTCAGTCACTGTGATTGAATCAGTCTAACTGGCCGGCATGACAAACCTTAACACAGCATCCTCATGCAGTTCCACTCTGCTTAACACTGCTCATGGAGCCAAGACCCTACAGAGATATCCAATCATACGAGCCATGAGATTGCCAATTCATACAGAGAATTTATTTATACTCCAAATGCAACAATTCAACGTGGAGACTCACTGCCAGAGTGCCAATCTAAATAACTGCCGTTTATGGGATGATGGATCACAGGCTGTAATGAACGTCACTTTAAGCTTCTGATGATTTCCATTCTTGTGTTTCACCTTGAGTATAAATGTTAGAAGATTTAGGCTGTATTAAGCATTTATGATTCACTTTCCTCGAGGGACCTCAAAAAAGGATTTGAAGAATTTTGGAAAAAAATTAATCTGCAAATAGTAGTTTGGAACGTGGGCTTCCAATCTCAAATTACATCACTTTTTTTTCCCAAACTCCACATCATAAGAGAAAGAGGATATTCGTTCGGGCTCGCCAGCTTCTGTAGAACAATAGCTTATATATTTGCTCACGATATCTAATAAACTTCCAGCTGTTGATGCTCAGATCATCTATGGGAACTCTGATATGACACTACACGCTATCTTGACACTGTGGGCCTTTGAGAGAGCAGAAAATGAATTAAAGTTCCATGTCAGCCGTGTCATATATCCCGTACATGATTGCAAAATAGCCAAGCATCCAGAACCACCTTGTCACATGAGTGTGTTAACGAATGTCACTACTACTGTCAGGACATGCAATCAACAAACTGACACGCAGTATTCCAAACGGTGCTCCTATAAAGATGAGGCAGATGAAGGAGGCAATAGGACCAAAATCCAGGCGAGGAGAGGAGGATGAACCATAACCCGGCTGCTCACAGATACACAAACCACATCAAGGCATGTTTGATTTGGTATGCATTGAGCTCAGAATCACAGGCTTAGTGGTTTACATGTCAGCAATAGAAGTGATGTTCACGGTATCAGTTTAATATGTGTATCATTGGGTGTTTGACCGCAGGTTTTGTGACTTTCATGAGCTCAGACCTGAGTGCTTGAATGAATCAAACTTTGATGTGCAAGCTATTGTCTCTGGTTACACAAACAGGACATTTAAATACCGCACACTACTCCTTCTGCAAACAAAAAAAGCACTGTGTAAATGGCCAGTGTGTGGACTGCACCGCCTCTAACTACCATGGAAAGTATGAGAAAGGGAACTTCCTCACAGTGTCCCAGCTATCAGAAGTCACACAAACAGGCTTCCTCATGTTGATCCACTGCTCTGCATCAATTTGCTCAAATATGGTGATGAGATGTCAGAATAATCTATGTCATGTCCTTCCACATTCTTTGGCTTCTTGCTCACTGTGGTGCTAAGTCTGCTTTGAATGGGTGCGGTGCCAATCTGGCTAAAATGAATCGCTGTTTTACCAGACAGAGATGGATGTATTTTAAGTGTTTTAATTGGCATGCTTCAGGTGGACTAACATCATATGGGTGGAAAGGGACTGCTGCGAGGTGGTATTATTTCCAAAACTGCTATAAATTTGTCAGCAAGGGGGCAAAAACATGTCAGAAAGGGAAAACATCCAAGGGCTTTCTGGGAACAAGGGCAGAAACAAGGCAGGGGCTGAATGCAGTTCGAATGAACGACTGGACTCAGACTGGACTTTGGTACTCACTCATTGACGACAATGTCTGAGTGCTGTGCTGCGGCTGGTGGGAGTCATTCGGGATGCAGGAATAACAGGATACAAACTATAACTGATGTGAGAGCAAAGTCCAATAAAGAACTACAATTTAGTTTGGCAAGGGAATCAGCATCAATCTACCTGCCAACATGCAGAGCTTACAGAATCTGGATGTTTACAAAAGTGTCCTATTCGCAGAGACATTGAAACACAAAAGGTGCTGAAAATAATTTTGTTTCCAGCAGGTGTAATTGTACGAATAGACAATATGAAAACACTGCTTACTTCCCTGCCCAAACATACACCTATCTCAACAATCAAATAGCCCAAATATCATGAACCAATTACAATGACAAATTAGCAATTTCGTCTCCAAAAAGCAAACAAGTGGACGGTTAAGAAAACGTGATGAAAGTACAGTCGGCACACACTTACAATACAAAGGGTTAAAATCAGTTGAACTGTGTGAAAATACAATGTCTGTTCTATGGTGCATATCCTAAAAATCTCTATACTCACACCAGCACCCATAAATATTGAAAATTGATATGTTGCTGTACTGCTGAGTGTGAACAGGACAAACAAAAAATATTTTCCCAGTGACAACACACCGATACCTCATCACCAGCATATTTAACCAGTAGAGCTCACTTTATGCATTCCAATCACACTGGTTAAGAAACCACAATTTCCCATTTTGTCCATGTGAACATTACAATCTATTCGACATCAGCGAGCAAAAATGTTTTACATTTCCTATTATCCTGACCCCAAATGGGTACAACTGACTGAGTTGCAGCCCTGAAAATAGACTCAGTGTTATTGGACTATATTTTACTGTCAATTTATCAACAGCTGACAACATGCTGACCACGGGGCTCTGGTCTTGGCTGCTCTCCTGGTAAGCTAGCGGGGAGACAGAGAGCCTCTGTAGTAGCCGTCAGCGTAGTTTGGTTCTGATAACGACCTTTTTATCATGGCAGCGGACAGCTTACTCCTTAGCCTTCCACTTTTGCGATAACAACATCAATCAAATCTGAATGAGTTCCTCCTGTTCCCAAGTTTCTATCCCATTTTTAAGCATTGGAAATGTTATTAGCCTTTCGAAACCCTGAAAAAAACTGCTGGCTGTTATTCAGTCAGGGAAGAAAAGGTGTGTGGAGATTACAAATGTTCTTTGTCCATCAAAGATAATACACAATCAACCATTTCCTCAATTGAATGGTAAAAAGTCAGTATAGTTAGAAAGTCACTACCTATTAGAAAATGTGAATACAATCAACCTCGGGTGAGAAACTGATTCAAGGGCTTCCGCAGGTCTTTGGCCTCAGCTCTCTTGGATCGATGCTTTCATCCCAGGAACGAGCACAATGAAAAATCTACTCATTTAATGATCAATTCTCATTTACCATAAAGGCTTATTTGAGAAAATGGAGAGTGGATTTACGAGAGTAACAGGTCAATCAATTAAAAATAGCTGACTGCTTCATTTCATAATGGAGTTTCACGTGGGAGGCTGGACCGAGTATCATGGAGTACTGCACCGAGCACATTTAAGCTGTTTTCATAGCCCTGCAAACATGAGTGTAAGGTGAATGGACCTTTTCACTGGCTGAACAAATATGTTATGATTTTCTAACTTTGACCATTTTGACAGATTTCCCTTTTTACCACAGAAATATGTGATGACATTCTGTTTTAAGAATAAAATGTATCACCCAAGCAGTCCAATTTTGTTCAGCAGCAATATTCAAATAGCTCAGTGAAGGTGCGGTAGTATTCAACTTTGTTCTTAGTTTCTGACTCAACAATCTATTGTTTTGAATTATGCTGGAAAGTGTGCACGCCTGCATGGGGAAGAAACAAGAAGCTAATCTTTTGAAGTCTGCAGCAGCTTGCTACCATTCCCTTATAATCTGAATCCCACTGTATCTTCAAGCAACACATGCCACTGCTATGAAGTGATCCAGCTTAACACCCACCATTTATCAAAAAATACAACAACAAAAAAACCCTCTAGATTTTCTGTGCGAGTATCTGTGTGTGTCTGTTGCCTAGCAAGCCACCTGCCTCTTGTCTATTTTTGTTGGAATGGAAGCATGCAAATATTATTCCATAGCAACATAAAATCAAAACAAATTTGAACATACATACATCTACTGTTTACATGTGTACAAATATCAAGAGAATCTGTGCACATTCATTATATTTAGATGTAAATTCTTTGTTAAATTGATTTGGTTAGCGAAATTCAGAGAGTTCAAAGGCTCGGAAGAGCTTGGTTGTCTTTCGATGGGCGTGAAGTTGCTGCTGAATGCAGTTCAGAGGGTCTTTGAAATGGAAATCTGACGGAGGCACAGCTCAGGGCAGTGGAGGGATGCAAGGGTGAGATTGATGATACGTTCTCCACTGGCAGGTTCCCTCATGCTTACTGTCAGGCAAATCTCACTCAGCACTTTCGCCTTGCCTGGCTCACACTATCCTCACAGGTGCAAACAAACACACACAAACAGAATGGCTGGTACTGCTGGAGTAGAGAAATACAACACGGCAGATTCACGACTATGTGCACAACGAGTATGATGAGATGGTGTCATACGTGGCAAATGCTAAGGGGAGAAAAACAAAGCCAAATATCTACCATCTAACCTGTTTCAACAGCTGCCAAGTCTCCCAGGCATATTAATCAGTGCTCATCAGTCAGCACACATCTAAGACAGTAGTCATTGGTCAGGACTTGTCTGTCAGAAATGTACTCAGACATGACATGACAACGGCTCATTAGCTCACATCTATTGTATTAAGCAAACCGACGTCTCTCCCTTTTAACATCGGCAGAGAAAAGGTGAGGCGGACCGCGACAGAACAGAAACAGCAGACCTGACTCAGTTTCCTCCTGTCTCCCCGTTTGGTTCCCCATGTTGGTCCGCTCCGCGACTCCCGCACTCCACACCGGGGCGGACTAATCCAAGAATCCGTGGCTGCGGGGGAGAGTTGAGTCTGTGTGTGAGTGTGTATGTGTGACTGTCTGGGATTGTCGGATTTGTTCAGCACCCACGGCCACCGCTGATCAGTCACAATGAGAGGAAACCATCAGGAATATAAAAATTCTTCTTCCCTCCGGCGGTCTTCTTTGCGTTTCTCAACTCCTTCCTGGCACCGTGTGAGTGAGAGTGTGTCGAGGAGGCAGGCTGTGTGTGCTGTCATCGAGTGGCTGTGAGTGTGTGTGAATGCATGCGAGTGTGCATGTCCTCCAGGACGGTGACACTATGTTGTACTGGCGGGCGGGCGGGCAGGCAGCGTCGTGTGCACTTCATTATCGCTGTGATGACTGGAATCAGCTCAGAGGAGGAGTGGCTTCCCAGGCCACACACACATGCATGCATGCACACACACACACACATTAACACACCTCCTCCCACTCTTTGCCAACCAGTTCACACTCACAAATACCAGTTGAACAATGGTGAGATGAACCGTGCCTCTCGCTGGCACTGAAAAGACAAGTGAACATAAGACAGGGAGGGAGAGAGAGAGAGAGAGAAAAGAGCAAGAGACTAGAGGGTGGAGAGGGGAAGGACAGATAGGAGGAAGAGGAGAAAAGGAAAGGCACAATTTGTATCTTTGGCAAAGGGCGACAGTGCTGCTCTTGTCTATTCTGTTTTGGGGAACTTGCAGTCCAGGACGTCTGACAAAACCTCTTACTCCACACTTATCACTTATTAATTGTAAGGATTTTAGACGTTGCTTTCAAACTGTCGCTTGATGCCGTCAGTCCTACTAATCAAAATGTCCTCACTCACCCCATATGTCCTTGATGAAGCATTAAACACAAGAAAAGTCTTGATAAAACTGAGAAAGGAGCCGCTGGAGTGAGGATAAGAGGCCACCCGAGGCATCCAACATTTCCCCCTGTGACGCACCCACCGGGAAACAATGGGGTGGCTCTATTGGTGAGTGCCGTGCGACTACAGTACATGCGTGTGACCATGGGGGTATTCTAGTTTTCGGCAAGGTTGTGTGTGAGAGACTGGCTTTTTTCTGTCTGCTCTCATTCACAATGTATGCATGTGTAAAGTATTTATGATGGCAAGAGCTAAAGAGAGAAACCAAGGACTATGACTTGTCATTTTCTAGTATATGCAGTGCCTTTTTTGGTACCAACTTTTGACTTCTACCACGAAAAGAATTACAATCTCTTCAGACAACATCAGAGGCAATCCATCAACACTAACTGAAAAAAAATCTGAAGAGCTGAGATCATGTGAACGGTTAAAGAAACCGCAAGAATGTGATCTACATTATTTTTCCCAATTAAAATAATCCAAAAATAGGTCAACTGGATCCAAGTAATGTTTTCTTTCCATTCTTTTGAAGCACAGACCAGAGTATTTCATCATTGATTCAATCACGCCGCATTATAATGCTGTTCTGTGATGTCCTGAAAAGAGGTCGTTACTATCAGAAATTAAAATTCATTGTCATAAATTTCTTAAAAGCCACACTTGACACAGCAAGCAAGTTATTTTTAGCAATTTCAGCATTTCCTTTGCATGAGCTCTGAGAGTCAGTTTATTTCATGTGTGCAGGACGGAAAGAAGCCAAAAATAACACCAAACAAGCAAAGTAACAAACAGTAATACCGGTATTTTTGGGTAATATGGATTTGAATCACAAAATAGCTGCAGTAGCCCAAAAAACCCTTCTAACTGCAGTATTCTGCCCACATCAGGTTGAGTATTCAACCCTTTTCTTATTATAAATGCCCGCATCCAAGGTTTTTTTTTTTTTTTGAGAGATCCTATGAATGTTGCATAAACGGTCTTAATATTCCCCTCTCTTATCCTCTCAGAGCAGCAGATCCACCTTGGTAAACAAACATGCCTCTAATCCAGCTAAGAATGTTCTCCTCACCACAGGACATCCATCTCTGTGGGCCCAACAGCCCCCTTTCAAGATCTGGCAAGACCGTTCCTTGTTGCTTTGCATCTTTAGGGGGACTCGCCTGGGTCACACGCTTCTCAAGAGAGGAATTTCAAAGGCGATGCCGAAATTCAGTTTGACAAAACAAAACCACCAGAAAAAAAGAGTCCAGGTGTGTTGGATGGGATGAATACCATTATAGCATTAATTTGGTAAAGCTTACACATGCGATGTAGCGAGTATAGGAGCAATGCTATTCCTACTTGCCATAATTCCTTTTACACAGCATGCATAATAAGCAGACTTCATCAGTTGATGCTAAACTGTATGGAATTCCACATACGTTTCCACACCTTTTCCTCTGCATGTGTAAGCATTCACGTCTTTTTGCAGCTCGTGTCGGCGTGCGTCTGTCACGGCTGAGTGCTCGCACGGGTGGGGGTGTCCCGGTGGACTGAGGCATGTTTGATTAATTCATCTGACAGATATGAGGAGCTCAAGGACCGCTCGTCTCCCTCCCGCTGCCTCCCAAACACTGACACACACAGACAGATGGGGTCCTGCTGAGACCACATGTTACAGCTGAGGTCGTTGTCTGAGTAGTGCTTAGTAATACTCCAGAACCCGTAATACTCCTGGAGCACATTAGTGTGTCTGCTAATCTCTCACCATGACTAAGTTCAGCTGACACATGCATCATAGGTTCTTTTTGCTCCGTTACTGACACTTGATTGATGATCGAGGGAATTATACAGGCTACAAGCTGTTCAACAAATTGTTTATAGCTTGTGTGAGCTGACAAAACAAGAGGCGCTGGTTTGATGTGAGCTAATGTCTAACATTCATGTCTATATTCTTGCTGATGATGATTTAAAATGTGACAATGTTGCGCTCAGATAGATCACTGGAGAAGCAGTCTTAAACCAGCAGTGTTTCCAATTTTGAACTGCAGTGAAAGGCAACACGGTTGTTAATTAGCTTTCCTCCTAAAATCCAAATGTGATTGCAACTGAATGACTCACAAGCAGTGTGCTACAGAGTTAAGCTAAAAAAAGAGGATTTAAAGAACTAAAAATACAGAATGCGTCTAAAAACTTGCATATGTCCTATACCTATAGTATAATTCTGTCCTGTTGTACATACCACGTTAACTTGGAGCTGCAAGTGCTGCACATACAAAGAGAAATCAAAAACTGAAGTGACAATCAGTACGTATCTCATAAATTTCAGATTTTTGTCTCCTACATGTTCGACTAGAGCATGAAGGATGAAGCTGTGGGAAGTGATGCGATTCCACATGCAACTCACTTGACAGCAACTGCTTAACTCGGCAACAATCGACAATAAGAATGAAAAAATCTGCTGTACTAAAGGTGAAATTAAGTGACTGGCACTGAAGTGCCCATTTGCAGAGTTATGCCCTGCAGTGCCAACCCTTCCACCCCCCACCCCTACCAGGCTTGTTATTTATAGAACCGGACAGTCTCCTCTGCTTCCGCCTCTTCTCCCTGCACACTCCACAGGGACCCCTCCTCTAGTGAAAGCTTTACTGAATTATTGATATGTTTTTTTAAATAAGTCATCAGCATGGGGCTGGGTTTTAACCCATTGTCTGACAGCAAGGCGGTGTTGGTTAAGTGCCAGACTCCATTAGCAAAAATAACAATTTTGACTCATTAGTAGAGCATGCTGTGAGGGTGGATGTGGGTGGGGTCACAGTGCAAACCAGCTGACCTTTCCTTGCCAAGACTCTTCATATGTGCCAGGTCAACTTGTGTGGAGATGTTGTGCAGCAAAGGATTCTGGATGTTTTACAGCCGAGATAACCAGCGGTGATAAGTGGCTATGAAAAGTGTACCATTGGAGTCTGGCTTTTTATAGATACTTTTTTAATCTGTTTGAAAGAGCAGCCACTTCAGAGAAATCTGTCAGTGCAAAGCTGCACGTAGCATAACTGCTAAACAAATATATTCAAAGATGAAGATAAAAACCAACATCTGCCTAATGGATCATGTTTGTGGTGAAATGTAAACAATTTGACATAATATTCCTGCAATGCTCGGTACATGACAGAGCTAAACATGAGGAATATAACACTCCTTGTGTTTATCTCTTATTGTTATTCACTGCATGCCCAATAATATATCTGATCCACTTCAGATTAAATTTAGGAAAATAAATGATGCATCTCAGCTTTTCAGATTTCATCCCTGTATTTATAAAAGATCGGTTAAATGAAGTGTGGATATAATTACAGGTTTACCCCAAAAAAGTGACACTGTATCTGTTCTTGCATAGAGGGGGAATGCTTCTTACCCACACACTGAAGCCAATGTGTATTTTCAAAACTCAGCGAGGATTTTGTCAAGCACCAAGTCTGGTCATAAAATATCCTCGGATAGCCTCTGAGAAAAGACTCAATTACCGCCTGACCGATCTGATGACAGTTCTGCCGCAGTATGCCTCAGAGCCCACTAACTCCTGATTGCTTCTTGACAGTGAGGAATGTCATATCAAAATGGGGGAAACGCATCTGTTCATGGGTTTTCAGAATATGGACTTCTAACCCCTTTTCTTTCCTTCCATATTGATAATATCAAAGACTCCAGACATTTCAGACTATTTCATCTTGACATCAAATACTTGATAAAACTGTGGATCAACACCTCAATCTATATTCAAATCGTGACATTTCTCCTGTGTGGATACATTGGCAAAACTCAGTTAAGAGGCGGGTTAAATGATGATTGCCACTGCTTTCACGCATGGTTAGCCATCACTACTCTTTCACATGTCAGACTTGATCTTCCTCTCCCTGAATGGGCGAATCCACTGAGTGTCAGTCTTCATAAGTCTTGACGTGCACTGGTGGAGATTCTCAACACAGGCCTGGCTGGAATTTCATGATGAGCAAAAGCACCTGCTCTAGTCAGAGGAGCGGGAAATGAATGAAAATCCAAGTATGTAGCTGACAATGTATATTTCAGAGACTGTGGTGCATAAGATGTTAGCTGGACGACCTTCCATTGAAGTAGATCATTCAGGTTGGAAACACTGTAGTAATAAAAACCAGGGCAATTTTTCTTCGCGAGTAGATGAAGGGTATAAAACGTATAAATAAATGGAAAGAAGTAATAAGGTAAATTAAAATGCTAGTCTCTATGTTATGAAAGGTAGAACAGCATTCACCAACATTGCAGCATCACAATTCTGTCCCCTCTCTGAAAAGATGGTTTTCATTATGACAAAGAATTATTTAACAAGACTCTTTCCCTCAACACTGGTTGGTTACCCGAAATTGGCGAGCAAATCTAGGCCAGGCTGCATGTGTGAGGGGTAATGAATTTATCATGCACTGCACAAAGCAGGAATCTTTTCTTGTCCTTGGGTGTGAAAACACTTTGAAAACGCAAACTTTGGTTAATTAGAGTGCAATCCAGGGAAAGCTGATCAGGGGCTAATTGTCTTTGAAAGAGGCAAAGACCTCAACTTGGCTGTGGTTTCTCAGTTCCTTTGGAGTCTTCTGTCAAGTAGAATTCAATTATCTTCACTTTGCACAAAAGCCCTTTGAAGAGGAGTTTCAGTAGAGCACAACATCTACACACTGTGGAAGAGCCACCATAAACAAACACAGATATCTCCCCCACAGAGGATTTTTCCAACTGTTTGCCGGGAACATTATTTACTGCAAAATAAATTACCATTATTATCAACTGTTATCACTGTGATTCTTCTTCATTTAATACATGTTTTGCTCTCAGCCCTGGTTGAGCTGACACCAGGTTTCCTCACAGAGAGGCTTGCTCATCTCAAAACAGCTAATAAAAATGTGTTTTGCTCAGTAACTGAGCATCTTTCACACCCATAGCCAGTGTGTTTTTCATACAATGTGGGTATTAGCCTCATATGCACATATGATCATCTATTTCAGTTTGTCACACATTCTAATGTGTAGTGGACTCCACCCTCTCTCTGGCATTTACATGCAAAACAAAAGCCACAAAAGGTCTACGTGCCTTCATAGTCTCTTGAAATATTGTCGATATGCCACACCTTTAAAAGCACCATCAAATGGGTGAACAAGAAATAGAGATTAAGATGAATAACATATTTCAAATACATGAACTACAGTGAGGACCTTAACTTCATTGTGTTGGATACCATCAATACCGTAAGCCCTGATAGGGGAAGCATATTGTACAGTCAAAACACTGCCTGCAGTATTGCCCTCAGCATTTTTACATGTAAATTCGAATTTGTAGGAGAACAAAAAGCATAGAATGTTGAAAAATGGGCCACCTGTGTGTTTGGTAGCGAAGAGCCTTTAGGGCAGCAGAGAAAGAAAGCAAAAATGGAATTTTAATGCAGCTTTTGAGATATGGATACATGTGGGATTTTCAGGAACAATGGCCTATAGTTATTTGAAGTGTTCTTAAATATCTACAGACAGTAGAGGCAAGCTGCATGGGAAGTGGCTATTATAAGATTACAATAATTATAGTGTTATAGGTTAAGATACAACAGACAAACACCTACTGTTTATACATACAAGCAAACACACACAGGAGCCAAAAAATGGCCGAAAGCATCACCTTCTGCATTCTTGGATAGAAAGAGTTCATTATTTCTCATTTGTCATCCATAACAGCCTGCTGTTCACACTGCTGAGCAGGTGCTGTCTGAGGAGCAGACTATGAATGT
>CAESWR010000196.1:700897-715056 GCA_903171835.1 Mullus surmuletus | reverse complement strand
CAATTTATTTGGCTGATTGCCACATTTTTAGGTGTTGTTCGGAAAAAATAATCAGTTCTTACACACACAAAATTAAACAAAGTTAAATAGGATGTTTCAAAAATATCTTGACTTGTAGTCCCCTACCAGACACACTACGAGGGCGGGCCTCAGCAAGATCTGAGATGGCTCCGGTGGTCACAGTCTTCTTCATCCTGGAGCCGGAGGCAGCAGCTCCCAGTGCGGGCTTTGTCAGGGCGTCATCACTGCTGGCTCTTTTCAGCTAAAAACACACATCTAGTGTTTATATCAACAATAGTCTCATTTATGTTTCAGAAGTGTGTGGTTTTGCATGTGTGAATGTAACATTGCGTTTGTCATTATTTGGCAGTAATGCCATCTGTGACTGACCCTGCTGAGGCGCTGGTCTGAGGCCAGCATCATGTTGGAAGGTCTTGAGGTCTTCATGGCTGTGGAGGTGCTGGAGGAGGAAGAGGGGGCCAAGGATGCCTGCTTAGCCCGCTCCTGGAGCCCAGATTTGGGCAGCCCCACTTTGGTGGCGCCCGCTTTCATCATCGCTGCGTCAGCGTACTTCGCCTGAGAGGAGCACAGAAAGGACAGGAATAAGGGAAGTGCTTAGTACCAAATATTTGAGAGGCTACTCTCAAGAGAGGTGTATTCCCAAAAGTACAGAAAAGCAGTCCGTTCGATGCTGGTGGGATGATTTTTAGTACACAAATACCCAATGTTGTCTAGTTGAAGGCTGATGTCTCAACCAATTAAGCCTCACTGTCCCAGAGGCACCATTAGGCACTCCGGAATCACCACTGAAACATATGATGTTACACTACGGACAAACACTCTTCAGCATCACATAAATCTTTGGGAACCACAAGATGAGCTGCACGGTGAAGAGTAAAACGCTTAAACATTCATAGCTCCATTATTGGCCTTGGCTTGTAATTGTGGTTTGCACAAGATACATTAACAGATTATCAGTGTTGACCAAAGCTAAAGTTTCGGCCCACTTCCTTTGCGGGGAAGTGTAGATCCAAATCTCTCCAGGAGATTACCTTCACACCAAAACTGCACTGCACTTTCAATATATTATGAGTAATTATGGGACTCTGGGCATTAAAACTGCAAAGGAAGCAACAACATTGGTTCGTACCTCTGCCTCTTAACAAAGATAGCAATGCCCGGTGGCATTCATGGCTGTGCCAAAATATACAGGGCAGGAGATACTTCTGAGGGCAGCCATAACACCAACAGCAGCGCCTTTGACCCATTTCCTGCTCGAGGGAGGAGAGAGGGAACACAATCTCTTATCTGATCCCCTCAAAAAGGAAGACGGCACTGGCCAGCAATTATCGGTGTCTCCACAGGAGGTGTGCAGCCAGCATCGGCCACGACTGTCATTTCTCCACAAAGAATACAGTTAAAAGGCAGCACAATGACGGCTTTGTTTTTCCAGCGCTCCAGGATGTGGTCATAGAGGCTGAGAGGTTAGCATTTGGTGTCCAGAAGGAAACACACTCAGCTGGACTGAGTAGCTGAGGGAAATAGAAGGAAGTGGAAGTGCACTTAACCAGGGAGAATGTGCGCTGGTAAAGAGCTCTGTAGCTCCCAGAGGACTGGCTGAGTCATTGATCGGGGTCGAGGTAATTTAACCTCTGAGCGGCACGAGGCAAGGGGATACACTCTGGTCTACACAGAATATTAGACAGCATCAGAGAACGGCTTTCTTTTCCTCTGTTGTTGTTTCTCCTTATTTTGTGAAAGGATGCACATGTGTCTAAGACTCAAGACCCAGAGAAAATGTGATACTGGAATTCTGATCATTTCTAAATCTGCAGTCCCCAGCTCTCAGCAGTCCGGCACTGACTGATATGACGGTCTACAAAAGCCATCTTGTCCTAACGAACTTTAGGAACATTCAGCGAAACCGCATCAGTGAGATGTTCCGAAGGGAGTTTGTCTAGTCCATTTCACACTGCCATGTTATTGGATAACTTTTGCTTGTGCTTTCTGACGTATTTGATTAAGAACACACTGTACACACTTGTTATTTGTCTATATGAGAGCATGTGTCTCCCTGTTGGCACATCACATGACAGTTAGACCTCTCTAGGCAAGATCCTGTGACTATCTCCTGTCTGGGTTGGTAGTCCAACACCTCAGCTGTGATGCCTCACCTCGCCGCAGACCACTTTACACGACTACAAAACCATTCAAATGACTAAAACAGAATGTTCCCACATGTCAACTTATACTATTTTCATTTTTCTAGACAGAGACAGCCCAACTCAATCTTAAACGCTCCTAAAAAAGAAAGAAAGCTTGAATAAATTGGATGCAGTTTGCCTTTCTTCTTTCTTGCCACTGCGGGGTTTGTTTAACAGGATTTAATTCTAAACGTGGCCCCTCATATTCCTTTGCAGAGATAAAAGGCCAACTTCTCTCCAGCTAGAACAGTGTCCTACTTACTGTACTTCACAGCGGCCTAGTTTAAGTCCCAAATGTCTTTGCAAAAACAAGATTCTGGGTTTTAAACTTTAACTTGCCATGAGTTAAACTGAGAGCTGGAGCGCGAGTGGCGTATATCTCTGGAAAATGCGATTTGGCTAAGAGCACGGACAAATGTAAACAGCTATACGGCCTGTCCTACAAAACAAACATGTAGAATGATGACGTCTGGTTTAAACAAGGCTGGTAAAAATATAAATATGGCATTTTCTCTGAAAAATATCAAATTAGAGAACCAAATATAAATTTTGTAGTCACCACAGGCATAATTAATGGGTTGTCAACTGCCTTAATTATATTGCTTCCAAAAAGAGAGATAGACGTAACGCTAAGCATGGGACAGCATAGTGGAGGACTTTCTCAGAGGTTTTCTGACGGTTTCTGCTGGACTGGACTGCCTAAGGGAGATAAGGAGAAAGAACGAGAGGTCAAGACAAGCTGAAATTATCAGTCTGGGCGTGGATGAAACAATCTCGCATCATCTGATTGGCCGCAAGCCTGAAGGAGAAGAAAATGTGCTTTCATCACACGAGGAAGGTCAACACTGATAGAGATTATAAATAGCTCACTGAATCAGATCATGAGAAGATAGTCTACCCAGTGATGTAGCAGTATCCCATTACATGCGCAAAGAAAAAAATAAATCACATTACCAAAATAATGTTCATCATTTATTTTCAATTTATTTTAAAAGTGCACAGAGGGAAGAATTTGAAGGTGCAACAAGCATGAGGTCACAACAAAATCTATACTTACTAATAAAAATGATCATCATAGGAAATACTGCCGAACATGGGATTCTCAGAATGCAAAAACAATATAAGGTCCGAGGTCATGAGGGAAATCCTAGCCAAAAAGTCCAGGTAATTCTCTTCATGTGCAAATTGGTACAGGTGAATGTATGTGTATGGGTAAAGAAAATGAGGCCTATTTCAGTAAAATCACACGGAAAATGTGTCACCTTCCTGTGATTACATTTATTAAATTACAGTCAATGTATTCAGGTGAGACTGAAAACTTTGCTACCATCAATTATTTTTTCATCTATAAAATGGAAAAAAATGAAAGTGTTGCACACAAAGCATAATTACTCGATGTTTTACAGCCATATATAATATGTAAAATGGTAAAAGGTCATCAGGTTGACATAACAGCAAATCACAAATGCTTTAACACTACATAAATGCTACTCTGTATGTAAAGCTCAACGGTCACAGTCCCCATTCAGAAAAATCCTTTTGGTGGTCAAAAAAAATGTGAGAAACCTGGCAGAAATACCAGTAGCAGATGTTCCTGACTTGTTATATAAAATGACCTCAGTTTTTCCTTTTTCAAACTTTCCTACCAGTCTTCAACCCAAAATTAAGTCCATTGTTCATTGTCATAATGAGCTAGACTTAAACATAACCTCACACAACTTAAGGTAGAAAGTAGTGTGAAAAAGAAGACGTTTGTGGTAAATTGTTACCATGAAAGAACACAAAAGTTTGCATCTCTTTCATGTTACTGGGCCGTACGCTATTCTCCTGTGTCTTTTGCTGCACTCTGAGAAAAGTATGACAGCAAAAACCGGTGATGACGGCCTTAATACAGGATGAGGAAGTGCTGCTCTGTGTGCTGCCATCGCCTTCGTTTGCGCATACAAAGAGAGAAAAAGCAGCAAAGAGTCACAGCTGTGGGCATTTATTCATCCTTTGAGTGTTTTAAGACTTTCTCACAGTGGTGACAAACTCAAAGGCAGAGCCAATCAGGAGGAGCTGATTTCAACATGCGGTGTTGAGACTCCTCAGGTTGGTATGGTTAATGATTTTTATGACGAATTATCGCACAGACTTAAGACTTAAGCTACTGTTTGAGATACAGGTTAGCGCCCGGCTCTCGGACAAAGCTTGAGAATTCAATATAACCTGAGACTAACTTTGTGGTTTGTGGGCAAGACACAATTGTTTCATGGTATTTTTAAATTACAAACCACTGACATGTAAAGCAACTAAGTGAGCTGCTACGGTCAAATAGCTTTGTACGATGTCCAACTCTGGCTAATGGAATCATTTCTGTAAAAAAAATTTGGTGGGAGGTATACATTTGGGCACAACAAGCAGCCACTCCAGCTAAGAAGACTGACAAAGCCATTCCTTGTCTCAGTCACAAACACTTCTTAATGTGAGGGTGGGTCATTTGTGGAGGGGGCCTGCATTTTATGCTCTCCCATACTGGCCTAATTTGGATCCCACAATCTATGGCATGCCAAGGCTGTAGAACATGTGGGTAGAGACCATACTGCACTCTGGCCCGGAATGAAACAGGCTTCAGATTGTGGCAAGTGGCTAACTGTGGCCTGACCACACCCTTGCTCCACCACAAAATCTGCTCTTTAAAAAAAAGGGCCTTGCACAGAGTTGAGAAACAGTTCAGCATTCTTCTTGAGGTCCTACTGTTTCACACCCGGCTGCAGATTGAGATTTCACTGCAGCCTTTGACGACTCTGAATCAGTTTGGTTGAAAATGTCATTGGCTAAAGTGCTGCCCAAATACCGACAGCTTCCTGCTAGTGGATGTGTGTTTGTTCACAGGCATGGATGCCAACAGTGAGAACACATTTCTAATATTTACACTGTACCTTCTGAATCATTATTCAGAGACTCAAACATTATTAAACTATAGTTGAACTGGGACAAGTGAAAGCCCTGAATGCAGATATAAAAAAAACAGAGGTGACTTTGTTGTCTATTCCTGTCTCCCCTTTGGGAACGGGTGCGGAAACGAATGTTCTGTGCTCAAAAATACTGACCAATGACTCAGTTTATTTCTGTGGCAAGACACACCGATAGTGGAGTATAAATGGTCATAATAAAACCCAGACAGGCAGGTGTGGCCGGTGTGCTAAGGCTATACAGGAATATCTTGACGGCGGCACACAGGTGAAAAACGAGCTGCTCGGCAGTATAAATCGAGCGCTGCCCGGGAAGCGGGCCGACAGTCTCGTGCTTGCTCCCCATACACATAGCATCACCAGCTGCTGCTTATTATCTACCAAGCAAGGAGTTTCTGTAGGAGTGTCTCTCATTATGTTATTTCGTGTCTCCCAGCTCACAAACTTTACTTCTGTTCAGAGGAGAAAGCAAGGCTGCCTGCTGAGGCCTGAGTGAGGAAACACCTAAACAAATTTAAGGAAATCGGTGTCTACTGTGACAGTTACGACGTGTGAGAATGCTTTTTCTCACACAGAGACTGTTATTATACGTTGACTCCTGACATTTGAAGGACGTAACTATACTGCTGTGCTGGTGGTGGTGGTAGCATTTCTGAAATTCCTCTGCCCTTCGCACCTTTCCCTTGCTTCTGTCTAACGTGGCAGGGACACAGACATGATGTAAGAGGTGGGAGAGGGGAAATGAGAAAATGCTTAAAAACCAAACGAAAATCAGTCTCAGTTGGTCTTTGAGAGCAGCCATTTCTATTAAATTGCCCTGTAGCTCAGCAACAGTCATTTTAGAGGAAAATGAACAAACACAGAACTGGCTTTTGTTGCTCATCACTTTCAAGCACCACAATGAGATGAGAGGTAATTCATTTAACCGTTGAGTATTGCTTATAGCTTTAAAATAAAAAGGAACTCTTACAGATAACTGGTAACTCATACAGCACAAATAAGGAAACTGGTAACAGGAAGCAGCAAACCACAGAATTATGAAAGAGGTCAACTATAAATAAATAATGATGGAACATAAAGCCATGTGACTGGACTGGATGGCCTATAGGAGAGGTTTTGTCACCGATTCACGCTCCTGAGTAAACTCACAACTATTGGCAGGGAAGGTGAAACACTTAAACGCCGCCTGCTTCTTCATTTTCTTCCTTTTTCCTGCCAGGACGGAGCACTGAGTCAGAATCTCCACACAGACGCAGCGCAGATATGCAGGATGTGAAAACAAATGCAAAAACATGTGATGGCGGTGACTCAGCTGAGCATGCGGCTTAAAATACTGCATTTTCCATGATCATTATGAGCAGAGCCTAAATTTCATTACACGATAACATACGACTATACAAAAAAATTATAACACTATAAATGTAATGATGCTGTGATGTCACAAATTCAATGTCAAGTCGCATTTTTAGAACAAAAGCTTCACCGTTATTCAGACATGGTTGTTGTTTTAGTTCAAAGTGATACTATTTGACTTTGTCGTGTAATAAAACAATGATTCTCATTTCAACAGGCATGAGGAACTACATAGTTTAGACATTTTGTGGGTGTTTGTTGTTTTATCCAATTGGACGTCCAGGAATGTTTTCTCAAATCACATTAGCTTTAAAATTGGCTTGAACTATTGGAGTGGGGACCGACTTGTCATAGTGACCTTCAGCAAAAACCTTCATTGCTATGATGTTTTTAACACGGGTTAGACCCCATCAAAGTCTATTAAGATAAATTAAAATAAGCTTCTGACAGCTAATTGATTGTCTTGATGCTGCTGCTCTTGCCTCTGCTACCAATGTCATTATGAGAGCAGCTGCTGAACATCTGTACTTATAATTGCTATGTAAACATTACATCCACATTACTGTCTCGTCAAGAGGCATTTAATTATGTTTAACATGCAATATTGGTAAATGTTATGAAAAAAAAATTGCAGTGAGAGAAATGTGTGTGTTCTTACATGCATTACTGTATTAATTGTGCCTGACCATGCTGGCATATTTGCAGCATCTGTACAGCACCTGGATCTAAGGAGGCGGCATGCTCAAAGTCATTATCTCATTACTGTAAAATGAAACAGGAAGACTTGTGGGATTAATCTGTGTCTCACGCTGTGAGACAGTCTCTGCTCTCCCTCTGGGTTCCCCTTTAGTCTGGGGAGATGTGAAACTAATGCACAACAGGAAGCATAATCAAAAAACTCCTGACCAAAGAGCAGAGGCAAGGAAGTTGCACCCGGCTTCACACAAAGTGGTGAGGCAAATCTGTGTCATGTTTTGCAAATAGTAGCACTTTGCGAAAGCTGAACATGAGCAAAGCAAAGTCACGTTCACAAGTATGCAAATATTATTCTGCCATCTGCATTTGCATGGGAATTCAAATGTAGTTGGTATGAAAAAAGTACTACACTGTAATAAACTTAATAAACGTATCAGGCCTTCTAGTATGGTACCAATACTTGAAGTATTGGTGCTGGAACCAACGATGAGTATTGGTGCTTAATCAGCATCATTGAGCTTGAGGGGAGACGAGCTAGTGAGCAAAGTGCTGACTTCATGATTTATTTTAATGGGGATATAGATCAATAATGTTTCCTCACCTTCAGAAAAACAAACAGCGGGGGGTTCCCAAGCTCTGGATTGAGTACTTATTATGGGATGCTGGCTCATTAATTGTAATGGTTCATATTCAAGGAGAAGGGAGGAGGCTTTATGAGACTTTCACATCATAGCTATCAAAGCTTGTCGGCTCAATATTTTTGCTTTTTCAACTTACTAACATAGTTCTGCTGTTAATGATAGTATCGCCATACGTGTATAGTAGCTGCAGTTGAGATGGCCTTCATGCATATTTCATCTGCTGGATCCAGTGTTTCATCTCTCTCAGAGCTGTGCTCCCTCGAGGGCCAAACTTCCTGCTCTGATGGTGTCAAAGTTCTTGTCTGATAAACAGTCCCTCAGCCACGTTGCAGAGCCTTCAGCTACTTTCCTGTCTGCCTGGCATGTACAGTGAGTGGGTGGATGTCATAGAAACACTCGCATCCATGAGAACTGAGTGGAAATTACAAAAAAAGGCTGAGTGATTTTCCACAATGGAGCGTCGTAGTAGAGTGGGCGAGACATGCGCCCTATTCTAAAACTGAGACACTACACTGACTTGTGGTATGACAACTATTTGATGTGCATTGTGGGTGTGTTTGATTGTACTTGTGTGAGGAGTTTAAAGACATCATAATGGGCTTGACATCTTCGAGACGAGCTTTAAAAACACTCCCAGTGCACTTGTTATGGTGCCATAACTCGTCCGTCCTGTTAACCAGGGCGGGAGAAGACGACAATATCATATCGGCCACCGTCCTCCGCAACATACTCTTCATGCTCACGGTACAAAAGATACACCTCCATTGCACCTCAAACGTGGCCGAGATGACCCATTTACAGCAGCATTCCTTGGAGCCACTGAGTTAGACTGTGATGCTTGTCAAGTATGTGTTCTGTTTCCTGGACGTTCCTGAGCTTAAAACAGAGCCAGATGAAACAGATGCTTGGAGCTTTGCTTCCTGCGCAGCCGAACATACGCACCTCTCAGACAGAAAATATTGCTTTTTTTTGCCATGTGCAGGCCTCTCGGCAGATAACGCTTGGGGCAAAAAATATTGAGGGAAGGCTTGCAATGTTGTAATGTAACGGTCCATATTCAAATTCTGCAAAAAATATCAATAACTTCCTGCAGTGTACCCTGCAGATTTGTGTACTGCTTCTGTTATTTTTTTCAACTGATAGAAGCCACACCAGTTCTCATTCCAGCCCCAATCAGTCCATCTCGTCTTATCTCCTCAATTAAAGCCTCGTCTACTGCAGTAAAGGACGTGCCAATCCAACTGCATGCAGAGCAGACCTCGCCTCTTGAGCACAGATAACAACTCTTGTTTTCTTTCCCTGAGATCACACTGTGAGCTGTATGAGAGGGAAAAGAGAGTCGACCGCCACAGTGCTAGGAGAAATGGTTCCTGATCGATGTTTAGTGGTCTTGGAAGATACCGAGGAGTGTGAGAGCTGTACTTGTGAAAAATTTGCCAACATTCACTGCAGTAAAGGCTACATAAATGGATATATTGTTAACTAGAACTGCACTCAGATAAATCCACCGGGGCTGAACAATCGAGCACTGTTTGTTTAGTCATTGTAGTAGAAAAAACAAAAGTAAGCCCTCTGATGACAAAAGCGTTTATTTGTTGTAGTGCAGTAAACCAACAATCATATTGGATTCACCATATTAGATCCTGGTAGATAGTTGGATAGACCAAAGGATGTAGACACTCACTCGCTATGAGTTGTTTGTGCCAAAATCATTTATGAACATATTTCCTTTGCACCTCCATTACTGCTGAAATGTTTGTCATCTGGTTATGTCGCGGAATGATAATAGTATTGGTTCAACAACAGTAAATAAACAGATGTCTTCCACTGCAACATCATTCAAAATTCCGCTCGCCACTTACAACTGACAAGGGGGATCAAACTGTGGTCTAATGCATCAAAGCCAAGTGTTTGTTTGACTAATCCACCACCCCAGCCTGCCTCTTTATGTGGACCTTCTTGCCATAGAATGACATCCCAAGATTTTGCCTTTCCTGTGTTCAGCATGACTAATAACTCCAGTGGTAATTGTGGTAATAATTAAATCCCAATAAAAGTTGTTTTGACCGCTCGCGATCCCTATTCCAGATTCACAGCAAAACATTTGTTCAACTCGGTTAATAACCAGCAAAGAGACAGATGGAGATGAGAATATAATCTTCTTGGTGAGGGTAATTATAGTTTGATACAGACAGGAGGAAGAGATGCGCCATAAACATACCATCGAATTAAAAAAAACTGTCTGGTCACATAAAGTGATGTAGCTGCTGTGAATTATTATCATTTTGCTGTCATGAGTATCAGTGGACAAGTTTTGCTCATGATGCTCATTAGGTACTTAACTGTACCCTGTCAGCCTCTCTATGTCACCGATCTCCACATCTTCATGTGGATGTGCAGTGAATAACATTTAAATTCTGATACAGTCTAAAGAGCTCTGCAGAATATTTTTCATATGTGCATATCTGCATACAGATCAGATTTTTACATGTCGACCTCTAACAGAAACTGATGGACTTTGAAAAATTCAGAACTTGCAGGCTCGGCTGCAGCATCACGCTCAGGTGGACCTGCCAGGCTTAAAACTGGTGCAACTTGGCAGCGTCTGGTCGCGCACTTCATCACCATGGGGATGGAGGTGGCACTTGGTCTCCATCCCACAACAGCATAACAGAGTGAGGTCATACTTACTGTACCTCCGCCAAAACAGCCCCCACCAGTTGTCAAACGCTGCACCACCCGGCTATGCCTTTCCACACACTCGTCAGCAACATTCTTTATATCAGCAGGTTGAAGAGGGTTGCCTCATTCCTGGGTCCACACTGAGTCAGTCTACAGGTCATCATTATGCAAGTGGGTGAAAATGACAATCTTATGCACTACAGAACGGATATGCTCTCATATCCACCTTATGTCCTTCTTCATGGCTGGACAAGGTCACTCTAAACGTTACCCCATCCCCCACTCTCACTGCTTGTCTCATGTAAGTCACACCATACAGTATGGATGAAGCACGGCAATACAGCAACTCATTTTTTCCCTGGCAGTCCCTTAGCGTGTCTTTACTTAAAGTGTGAATCCAGGACACCAGCACTGGATGGAGATTGTGGAACAGTACTGAGAGGAGACCTTGAATTCCCTTTAGAACGTCACACACACTCAGATGTAAAACCTTCTCTTTGAGCAATGTACTGAAGGAGATCACCAGCCATCATTTGGGGGGTTTTTTTTGTAGAAAAAAAACAAAAAAACCCAGAAAACTATGTCACTGACATACAATTAGACGTAGGGGATCCCAACATAACCACCAGCTTTAAATAGAAAGTCGATGACAGTGCACTGCCAGGATAATGAGTTGAACAGAGGATGAGAGAAGCCACAAACGTTAAGAAGATTCACATTTCCAGGATAAGGACAGGCAGAGAAACAGGTCCAGGTAAGAGAGACAATATCCATCATTGACAAGTCGGTAACTGTGGAAATCTTTTACATGGTCACGCAGTATTCTAGCATACAAACACTAGTGGATAATGGACATCACAGATGTAGGAGACCCAAGCCTCTCAATGACAATTCCATTAGTAAACTTTATCTCAAATTTAAAAAACAACTGGATGTTTCCACTTTTGTCTGCAGTATGGTCTGACGTCCAATCATATTACATACGCAAAAAAGGCCTCCCCCTTACAACCTCTTTTTTGTGTCTCGCACAGCCTGCCTTGAACACGGCCCAGAGACCAAAGACAGATTTCCAGCTATTTCCCCTTCTTGGATGGTTAACCATGAGAAAAACAAAGGCTGTAATTACCTACAAACAACACTCACATTCACTGCATCATAAATGAGTGGTGCCCTGCTTGTGTTTGAAGTCTCCATTCTCCTGGCATTATCGAAAGGAAAAGAAAAAAGTGAAAGCTGTCATTTGTTGCCCGGTCGGTTTCTCCGAAAAGGACCCTCACATGTTCCATTGCCTCCCCGGCCTCTGTCATAAACACAAGAGTGCAACGTAAACGCTGCAATTAGGATGCATTAAAACTCAAGTTCTACCTTTGGTCATTATTGAAATCAGATGTCAGCAGAAACCCTGACCATAATAACCAAGCTTTATTGTTTACACACCTATTTCACTCACAGGAAATAGGAACGCTCAAAATAGTTGTACGCACTATCAAAATACATAAACAAAAAACCTTCGCCGATGGCTAGAGTTAACAACACCACCTTGTTTGACAGCTTCACGTGGCACTAATCTAATGAGGAAGAAATGATGATCATGTGGAGACAAACTGCCTGCGGTGAAAATGAAGAGGATCCAAAAGCAAATAGCAAAACATGACATTTACATAAAACACGGGGGGAAACTAACCAGTCCCATTAATTATATAATCATGTAAATATTGATCTGCAGATTTTCAGTGTTGAGTCTGGACGGAAAACATGAGAAACACAGACTCAGGTACTAAACGGGGTCTAACTACAGTCATTGTAGTTGAGTCAGAGCCTTGTTATGTAATGACTATAAAAAAAAAACCAGCCTGATAAAAAGTAGAAGGAACCAGAGAGCATCGACCACTGATGCCACCACACCTCTAGATATACCCTTAACAATTAGAAGTATGTTAAAATGGTCAGAATAACATTAATTGAATCCTTTCTAAACCCATGGTCCACCCCTCCATCATTTCACAAAGTTTTAGTAGCCTTCTGCCAATAGAAGTATAAATCATAGCCACTATGTTTCTTCTGCATCATTTTATTCTGTGGAAAAGATCTTTGAAAGATGTTTATATTGGGAGAAGTAAAGAGTTAGTGACCGATCAAATTATATACTTGGTTTTCGGCCCCAAAATTCCCTGAGACAGTAGTTTAAGGGTGTCTTGAGTTGACTCACAACCACGGTAATGCCAAATATCCCAGTCGTGGCCCTGTTTCTTGCTGGTCCACCCACGCAGGAGGCCAGAAGTCAGGCTGAACCACCACCATCCCTGCATTAGGACTAATACTTCCAAGTGAGGATGCCTAACAAGTGAGCAGAGGAGATGGCTCTTCACACAGCAGATGGGGAATATTGATCACAACAAGAACCCTGTTGAACTCACGTCAGAGCTCAGTGCAAAATGAGCCTGTGAAGAATCCCCAAATGAGCATCTGAGGGGCATGCTGGGACTCTGAGTCCTACGGCCAAACGTCACACTCGTACAACGGCACATGAATGCGCGTGAAAACAACATGTCCTCTGGCACATCATGACAGACGTGCTGGGTGCCACAATGACACGTCCGTTTTAGCGCCAATTTAGCTGCTCGTCAGAATTCAAAGCCCAAACACATCCTCTGTGAGTCCTCACGCTCAGAGCCCCACAGCAGATCACATCAAAGTCAGTTCGGCGTCGCTGTCAGCTGCAGCAACTGCTTCTTTCATTTCCTCCGGGGAACAGAAAAGCGTTTCGCGGTAAAGTTTAGATATTGGAAGTCAACGCACGGGGCGAGAAACAACACGAGACGCCGCGGTGGTCGCGTTAAAAGCGGTATTTCCCCCACGCTTCCTCTCACCTGTTTGGTGTTGCGGCGGTGCTGCTGTTGTTTGGTCAGGATGCTGCTGCTGCCGCCGCGTCACGCACGCGAGTCATTAATAGTGACACCAGCGGCCGGCGCTCGAGCCGGTAGGTGGAGCGCGTGAAGCGATTTTGGCGCAGTACTCGAAAGGCATGCTGGGGAACGTAGTCCTGTCAGCAACCGTCCACCGACCGGAGTGACGTAAGAGTACCAGGTAAATAAAATAAAATAAAACAAAATAAAATAAAATAAAATAAAATGAAATGAAATGAAATGAAATAAAATAGTGATATTAGAAGTATATAAAAGATAATACATTTACTTTTTTTGTGTCAACACAGTCATCAAATTTTTTTAGGGATAATAATTCTTCAACCGCCTACATAGCACATCGTTGACATATTGTTTATCCTCTTTATCGGAATCTTTTTGTCGTCCTGCTTTCCACCAACTGGGATTCTTCTGTCACATATGTACATAATATATATTTTTTTTACCATAAATTATATTTGTACGCATTATGGGCTATTTTAATTAATTTTCTTCGGAAATGCAACATGGAGAAAAAGTTAAATATTTTAGTGTTACTATATGAGGGTTCGTTTTATTTGGGGGTTTTATTTTGCATAAATGCAGCAAGATTGTTGTGTCGAATGTGCTAATAGGAGTGTGATGGCAATATTGCAACAACAAAAACATACAAAATGTTTTTTTTTGGGGGGGGGGATCCATTCTCATATCCATATTTTAATTGTC
>CAESWR010000196.1:660449-676933 GCA_903171835.1 Mullus surmuletus | reverse complement strand
TTTTTGCTTTTTTAGGCTATGAGAATAAACTGATTAACTAAGCCAGTGGGGGAATTTTCAAATAGCCAAAAATAAATCAAATTCCAGATAATTCACCCCTCATGACTTTATGGCAAACTGGAATTTCAGACACTGTTTGCTCCGTCTGAGCAGCTGATTTTGTCATTTGAATGTGTCGTTTCATCAGTGTTGTGAGAGAGATGTGAAATTAAAAAACATGGATTGAGACCCTTATCGGCTTCTCGTTCATGTTACCGCGCTGGGTTTGATTTGTCAGCAGTTGACAAACAATCTATACTGTAGCAAATCAATGACCCAATGATCGCAGACGTGCCAAATATGATTTCTAACCATCGACGCCTCTTTGTGCGGACACAAAGATGCCCGTTCAGCTTCTGGTGCCGATGCGCAGATTTATATCCTCCGTCTCCGATTCATGTTTATCGTTTGCTAGCTGGCTCCAATTTCAAAGCTTCCCCCCCCCCCAAAATTGCATCGTAAATCTCAGCAAGGGGGCAAAATAACTCCCACACTCTTCTTAAAATTATCATCGGGAGAAATGACTGAGGGGCATGAGATCGCCTGAGATGATCTGAAGAAAAAAAAATCTGTCTGCTAAGCTCTGATATTCTCGTCTGCCGCATAACTGGGTCAGCTATCCTGTTAACTAATTCACAGCGGCTTACGACTCCTCCCTCCCCGCACGCTTTCCAGCACCGATAACCAGTTTGAGAATTGCCAGGAGGAGAAAAAAAAAAAAAATCAGTGTTGGGTCAAAACCTCATTAGCAGGTGAAGAAGCAATGAAAGTGGGAGTGGAAAATCAATTGAACAATCAACTGAGACTTCGCCGGAGTCAGCGTCCAACAAGCGTCCTGACGACCGGGTTGTTATGAAGACTAGTCATTATGGGACAGATTTAGCAGCGCAGGCACAGGAAAACCACCTCGGGCCGGTAAAAGAGGAGCTGCGGCTTCTCTTTCACCCGCCCAAGTATATTTTTCTCACTCTCTCTCTCGCTAACTCCGCTTTGATCCTCCATCTTTCTTCTATTTCTTCATCCAATTTACTGATAAAAAAAAAAGAAGAAAAAAAAAGATATATCTGAAGCTGGATGAGAGACCTGCTATCTGAGCGAACCGTCACCAGCTGATAGACGGAGATAGTAGCGGGCAGAGATGCAACCCAGCAAACTCCTCCGCAGCTCCTGGAACACACACACACACATGCACGCAAACACACACAGTATCGCTCTCCTGGTTATTATACAACACGCATTACATAATTCAACCACTGCGACTCTGTGAAATAGACTTTTGAGGTGCCCTTTCCTCATAAACACCCACCCGGCGCTTTGAATGCAGGACCAAGCAGGGGGGTGGGGGGTGGGGGACAGGTACACGCCGGAGAGAGCGCCCCCGCCGGATGAGCACATTTTATGCTTCTGCCAGGGACATTTAAAAAAATAAATAAAAAAATAAAAAAAGATTGCTTAGATGAATTCATCACGACACGCCGGTTATGCAACAGGCTGCTTGGAGCGAAGCGATTCGGAGTGCACTTGTCATCTGAGGAACACGGTGAGCTGGACACCGATGAGTTCAAACTGTGTGGTACTCAAAACATTAGCAAACACACAAGTTCCAGTAAAATAAATTGGTGTGTGTATAAAACAGAAAACACCTCCTGACGGGCATAGCAGGTCTGTTAGTAGAGGGGACTGTGTAGGTCCAAATAGAAGGACTGCTTTTGGTCAGGCAGTCTTTTTGGTGAGACTTGGACCTGGAATATTCTTCCAGCGCAGCTCAGGGAGCATGACACTTACCTTTCTTTTAAAAGAAATGTAATTATGGTTGAGTGTGTTATCTTGTATGTATTTGTATTTTTTTGCATGTGCTGTAGTGTCTCGTATTGTAATGCACTGTATGCAATGTATTTCATAAGTAGGCATAGTATATATTTTTTTAAACACATTTTATTATTGTGTTCACGTCACCTGCCCCAGAGACTGCGGATGAAAATTTGCCAACTTGGCTATACCGGCACATTCACAGAAATGTTTATTAATGTGTATTGTCTCTGTATATTTCAAGGCAATAAATGAAAATGAAATGAATCAAAGTAAAAGGAAAGTCTCACATGTCCCTTCATAGAGGGTTTAACATTCCTTAAAATGCCCCAAAAAAGCCAGAAATTTGAGCTGCAATGCTTTGATCCCAGAGATGTTACAAATGGTGCCAACCTGTGCTGCAGCACCAAAATCAAATTTGGTTCAGCCAGTTAACTGCAGTGACAATGATCTCATCTTTAACACAGCTGACAAGCATCCACGCGGGGGAATCTGGACGGACTTGAGAGACATATTCATCCACATGGCAATAATTACATCATCACCATCTTAATTTGCAAATTTAAAAGGGAACATGATCGATTTACAGTAATGTTTCAGAGGCCTGGTAGGATTCACCTAATGACCATCATGTTGCCTGTTTATGCCATTCTAGCTCATGACAGCTTGTGCATGTCAAGGAATGATTTGTTTGATCAGCGAGGAAACGCAAGCTGTCAGTGTAACCGCCCCGTTAGCGCAGCAGGAATGCGAGCACGAACTGCGTTATCAGCCAAAACAAAGTAAAACGCGCTGTAAAAAGATCCAATCTGATTAATTAAAGCTTCAGATACGACGACATCTGAATGGGAGGGAGGTTCTGCCATTAGTGAAGCAGCAAGCTCGGAGTTTGTGCAGTCTGCGCAGCCCCGTCCGAACAGGAAATGGGTAAGTGGCCCTCCCTTGCCCTGGGGCAGGAAGTTATAATGCAGGATCAAACGCTTGGCACCGCTCACAGTCCTGCCATATGAACTGAATAATCTTATGGGAAGTCATAGTCTGCCGGGGTGGGGACCCTAAAGACGACTCTGCAATAACCTGAAAACCTGAAGCTCACCTGCTTATTAATATTGAGGCAGACTCGCTAACTACGGCTTTTCACACATTTACATTAAACATGGAGACGCCGAATCTGAAGCGGAGTGGAAATAATGCGTAAAGGTCATCAAGAAGCGCTGAAACTACTCGACTGGAATAAAAAAAACCCCTCCAAATTCACATAATATTCATGTCTTGGTCACATGTCCGGCCATCGCCGCTATTGTGCAGCAGCTCATGTTAACATTAAGGTAAAAGGTCACACTCACGACCCCCTGCACCTACTTTTATTTTAGCATCTGTGGGCTCTGTCTTTTCATGTCCACTCGTTTGTCTCGGGCAAAACGCTGCAAGCATGTTTGTGGCTGGCGGGGCTGGGGGGGGTTGCTTTCTCTCTCATCTCGCCCGTGAACAGAATTGGATCACTAGAGGAGCTGAACAGATGCCAACAGATGCCCCCTCCACACACACTCACACACACACGCACGTGCGCGTTCACACACGGGCGCAGACACACACACACATACTCCACTCTCCTCCATGCACAGGCAGAACGCAGCAACCCAAAAATAACAGCTGCAGTACCTCAAGCTACTGATTAAAAGTCGGCTTCTGTTCTATTCGTATGGTGGGAAGGAAAAAACACTAGCAAATCATGACTTGGCACAGAGCGTGTCCTCAGTCACTCGCTGTTCCCGGTCAGCGTTTCCATCACCTGCTGTATTTGTTGATAACTGAAGCTAAAGTGGCAGGACTGTCTGCACTCGTGCTTCGGCCGCGACGTAAAAAACACACACATATAGAGAGGCATTTCCGCAAGAAGGCCGTGGGCCCCCAAGGACAATGTCCAAGAACACACAGTCATTCACGGCTCCTGTCAGACAGCCGGACCGTGGCTCATCTCTCAAAAATTTTGGGAATTCACAAAACAATCGAAACGTGGCTGGAAAATAACATGAGAGCAATTATGGAAACCCCAGATGACCATGATGGTCAAACCATTTGCTGTTTTTTTTCCCTGCCGTTCCTCCCGTCTTGTCAGGAGCGGCCACCTGAATTTGTACAAACATTGTATCTGAGCCACATCTGCCGATAGAACATGTCGGTATTGGATTGCGGATGTTTGACAAAGCCTTCCTTTACTTACTGGGGCTGTCGGAGGGAAAAAAACAGGATTTCGCTTAATCCTGCTGACACTTTATACCGCCCGACAGATTCTTATGGATACTTCTGGCGAAACGTTTAGAGTGAGACGCGGCACTGTAGTCAGGATGTAGTGGGAAATGTGGGGAACAGCAATATCACACTGACAATCAAGAACCGCCTGACCAGGATACCAATCCTTGCGGAGAACCTCCGTGAAGGTATCACATGACTGTCTAGGATGTGGGCGCTTCGTACACATAAGCTCGGAAACCACCAGCTATTGTCCGATAACTATGAGGCCCCTGGGTAGAGCAAAGCCGGCAAACAACAGTTGGCCAACGTTTCCTCCAATCTGCAACCTGAGATGTGAGAGTGGACACGGTGACAGCAACGACTGGTCTGTTGGGCGCCGCACTACACGGAGGTAGACTGAAAAGTTGGACTTGTCGAAAGAGGACAACAGATGGTCTCCAAACACTGCATGCTGCCCAATGTGCTCCACCTCCACACCAACTACCGCCTACGTGCAACCAAAGTCTGTTCATATGTGACTGGTCAGTACTGCTCGGACTTCAAACAGAACCCAAAACACTTTTAGTCATTTTCAGCTTGATTGATTATATAGTATAGTATAGTATAGTATACACGTGTTTGTTCTTCTGGGTGATCCTCGACCCTTCTACCCTTTGCCTCTGGTATCTTTCTAACTTCTAACTTATGGTGTTCTCTCAAGTGCTTATTCTTGTATCTCTCCATATGGTGTTGTACATCGTTACTTGGAATTCTAAAGTTCCTATCTATCTATCTACCTCCCCGCCTGCCTATATATACCATATACTCTTTTCGCCTTCAAAATTTTGCATGACGAGAAGACGCACGCTGTAATTAAAATCCTGCTTATTCCAAGTACAAGCCACACTATTAGCTACCGCAATGTCCGTCTTTAGCACATATCCAATTCCTAGAAGATCCCAGACCTCATGCAGGCCTCACAGTGGATCAACCCCCCTGCATAATGAGGTGCAGAACCGCAGTGGGCAAACAGTTGCTCAATGTCAGACCCCAGCTCTGGCCATGTGGAAAGCATTGAAGTTCCTGCACAATCATCACGTCTAAACAAATGCCGGAGGAGAGCGTTCGAAACAAAGTGGCATTTGAGTAAACGCTGAGGCTTTATAGCTGTCCATGCCGATCACTGGCCTCCCAAAGGGAGTGTGGCTTCCAAACAAAAGCAGCCCCAAAGCAAGCACCAACTACAGATGGATATCCATAAGATCCCATCGCTGGAGGAGCAACTCTGGTCCCCTGTGTGGACACTTGAAAGCCAGATTGACTCGGTGCATGCTGGGACGCCGTGTGTTGCTGAGGCTGGTTTACTTTAAAATGGGCAGGGACACTGCCAGCAACAACACGGGTACAAAGAGACGGGAGAGCGAGGACTCGTACATGGTCTGGTCTCACATGGTTTTTGGGGATAAAAAAGACAGGCGCATCTGGTGGTGAGAGAGGTGGCTTTGGCATTGATGTGAAATCTTATTAAGACAGAAAAGGCGGAGAGAGACACCGAGGGGAGTCTCTGTCGAGCTGTCCTCAGCGGTCAACCAAGGACGATGATATGAGATGGCTTTAAAGGAATACCTAGATATCATCTGTTACTTTCTTTCTTGCCGCAAGTTTAGATGAGAAGTCCGATACTATTCACGTGTCTTTTGAACACATCGACTACATAAAGAATTCTAAAGCAGCAGTCTTGATGTTTGGCTAGCTGGGGACAAATTCACGGGTCACGTCAAACTGTATAAAAGTGAAAATAGAGCCTGAATTTATTCCCTTTTGTTTTATAGTCTGCCATTTTCAAGTCTTCTTCAATAAAGTGATGATTGGCTTTAGGGCATGGTGACCTTGGCCAAATGTGAGCATAGTGAATTTCTTCAGAAAATAGTCCCTCATTGACTTTAAGGGGCTACAACTTACACCTTTACATTCCAAAATGGGAGTCCGCCAACCAACTAGCGATGTTACGGTTGCAAAAACAATACCAAGGCTGTCAAACAACCGTTTAGCACTCCTTCAATGGCTCAGAAACCCTTGTGTGGTCACACTCAGAGGACATTCATCCACTGGCGGAGGATTGTGCCGACCCACAGCTGAGTTGAACCCGAGACAATCCGCGGCTTGAGCCTCACGGCGCGCTGGCAGGCAGAGACGAGCATGAAATGAGCTTTGCCCCACAGAGAATCAAACTGGGACCGCGATGAGAGGAATGAGGTGAATCTCTTCCCCCAATGTCATCTGTTGTCTATAAATCCACAGCTTGAGAGCAGCAAGGGGATGTGTGTATGGGAGCTTTATATTGTATTGTGAGGGGGGGAAAAAAAGGAAGAATGCCTTAGACCGTGGCATACCAAGTCTAAATTAAATTTGGAATGTCCCGGCACAGAGAGAGAAAACCGGTTGTTACAGAGAGACCACAAAAGAAGGAACACAGAGGGAACTTCAAACCATATGAAAGAGTGATTTTTGTTTGATACCTTATAAAATTTCTGAATATTGTTGATCTGTTCGCAGTGGGTCCATAACATGAATACTGGTTTTGGCTTCTATAACATCAGCAGTGTGACAAACATGGGGAGATGTTGGTCAGCTTATCCTGATCAGTAATTCCATCTTGCAGAGGCTTCTATTCTTTTCATGCCTCAAGTTTAAAAGCTAACAGCTGGAACAATAACAAGAGCAATGGAACATTTTAATAACTGTCATTTTTACTGATCCTCAAAGAGCTGCACTAAAGGCTTTTTGTCTCTCACAATTTTATCATATTGTAGAATTTGATGGCCACTGTGTTCAAATGTGACACTCTTTGTATCAGCTGACCCCCTATTTTTTTGTCTACCAATTACTTTTGCACCCCGACTCTTTCATCAGACGAAAGGGAGGTAGTAAATGTGACGAGGGATTCACGACGTCTCTCTGGAGAGCTTTTCATTTCTCCAGCTCTGATGAGCTCCTTTGTTCCCACTTTAACTCTCAGCATCATATAATTGGCCACCATCTGGGTCTCTCATTCCTATTCTCTCCCTCCTCTTTGTCCCACCACCCTCTCTCCTCGTGTGCCGCATGTTAGGAAATCATACATCTGTAGTCAATCTCTTACACTTCCCCGAAAGATTATGTAATGTTATAATGAGGACCAATTACCAAGCCATCTTGCCCTCAACATCTCAGAGGTCCGTCCATTACTTTGGAGAGCGGAGCATGTTGGAATTTTTCTGCTGTGAATAAAGAGGGGGGACTAATGGGATGGTGATGGAAAAATACAAACTATGTGAAGGGTGCCATAGAGCTCCTTTGACCTTTATAAATCTTCATTGTACAGTTGATAAGGTCCCCTGTCCGCTATGTAACCTTATCTTGGCTGAAGCAATTTTTTTCCCCCTCAAAATTAATAACGTATATACACCTGAAGTGAGCTTGTCACTCACAAAAGATAGACAGCTGTCAGTGGGGGGGTTGATGCAGCACACTCACACTGATGCAACACTGGGAATAGTGTAATATCATGTAGCTGCACGTATATTTCACTTAAAGTGCAGCACACAACTGCGTCCCCCCCCCAAAAACAATCCCATTTAATCACTTTACTTACTTAAAAAGGCTGCAAAACAACAAGTAACTCCTTTGCAAAAGCACCATAGCACCATTTTATCATGTGGGAATCTACATGAACTGACTTTTTTTTTTGGAGCAAAATATTTATTTCTCATCATTCATTTTCGTCAAACAAAAGAAAGCACTGAATGAGACAAATGTTAATCAAATGTCTCTTTCATACTCACCTACTAAGTAGATCTGGCGGGATGGGGGGGCTTTTCCTGTTTTGCACACAGCGTGTATCTGCACATGAATTTGCATGATCTAAGAATGTTTGTCGGGGTGCGTGTAGTTATTTAGGGCACGCGTATCCCCGGTGGAAGGGAGTGGATGTTTTCAAGTGGGAACAAAGGGCTGTCTAAGTGAGGGGCTTGTGACGGAGGGGCTTCTTTGTGAAAAGATGACAAGGAGAGACTTAAAACCCATCAAAACGCTGCTATCAGCTCCACTGATCTAGGATCCTTTGGTGAGGAAGTCGGTTTAATTGGGGATCATCAATAAAAAAGAAACACCATATGCTCAAGCATGGAGACGCTGAGGGATGAGCCTCATTAAAACATGGTGGGAAAAATGCATACGGAATATATGCAATAAAATTAGCAGATCCAGAGGTAAATGATTACAATGCTCTTTGTTATTGAATGGAAGTACATACATGCTGCACTCTGCTGCCCCTCCCCGAAATTCCAGAGCCAGACAAAGGAGTCGCCTGCTAATAAACACCAGGTAATGTAGCCGGCTGAATTTATTGATATCATTTACAATACATTAGCCCATCACCCATTCGTATATGTGTAGGTCTCCCCAGGGGGGCTGAGCACACGCAGCAGAGACCCATCTATTAATAGTGTTGACAGTTGTGCATGTGTGCGTGCAACTGCGTGTGTGTGTGCGTGTGTGTGTGTGTATGTATGTATGGCCGTAGGGGGTGGAAGCATGGCATATCACAGCCATATATGACAGGAGGTAGACGCATAATAGATGACACCATCTATTAGACACCAATTTGAATTAATATCTACACCCAACAGTGGAGCAGACACACACACACAGACACACACACGCGCACACACACACATTAAAACCACCATCCATGGTCAAAACAAATACTACATGAAATAAAACCAACCTACAAGCCCCCGCAGGCAAGGCATTTTTAATGAAAAAAATAAATAAATCACAGTTTCTATGGAAAACAGAAAAAAAGAGCTGAACCGCTACAAAATATCTTTTATTCTTTAGATGACTAAAAAAGAATCTCAAAAATCTGGAATCTTTTTTTTTTTTTAAAGGAATTTGATTTTGTTGCCAATTTCACCATCTGCTTACAAATACTTTCACCATTTTTTTAGTACAATTTTCTTCTTGCATACCGTACATCTGACCTGACCGAATACAACAGTTCCCATGACAGCACGGTGCACGGCGTTTGCTCGCGTGCTGGAAGACGGCGCTGGAGGCCGGCACTTTGGGCACTGGCTCGTTGCCACCGGCCCACAATCTTCACCACTAATTTTCCCGGAGACCGGTCTGCCATTAGCCCAAACGCCGGCACATGTGCCGATAAAACCCTCACGTAGCATGTAAATGTCAAACTTTGTGTCTAATGCTTCATGTGGAGGAGAGGCTCCGGCTCTTAAGTGGGTACGAGAGTGCAGATAGATGCTCGCCTCAAAAGTTTACAACCCCTTTGCACCCGTAGTTTTACAGTAACACCGGGCTAATGCGCAGACCCCCTGACCAGCTCCTTCGCTTTCGATACTTAAGAGCTGCCAGGAACAAACAACTTCATCGCCCCCTTTCCCTTTTTCCTCCTAATGCCCAACTTATCTGGCTCCCATTATCTCTGGGAAGTCGTTCAAAACTATCAGGTTACGACTTATTGGGGCCCATTAACACTGCAGACACGGAGGGGGGTTGGCATGTGCTCACCCCTGCATGCAGACCAATAAAAACCCACCCCCAGCGGTGATGGCGGGGTCGAGGGGTCATGGTGCTGCTGCCCCTTTTCTGGCGACGCGTCCAGATGACCGAACAACTCACCGGAAAGAACATGGAGTTTCTTCTTGAGATGTGAGAAGGAGGTCGGTCCGACACTATTGCGATGTCGGGCCGTGACCTCTTATGTGACAGATTTAAAGTCCTCGAGGCTGGTGAGGTGCTTTGCTTTTGAGGGCGGGGCCAAAGATATTAAAGGGATAGTTCAGATTTTTTGACACAAAGTTGTACGAGATCCTCACAATCAGTGTCGTTCATCAGCAGTGACTTTTCCCCCCACTGCGTTCTGTGAGTTCCGGCCAGGTTTCGCTGTTGCAAAAATTAGTTCTGTCTAATTTTTGGGGTTACAAGAATAAAGTGTTTTGCTCCAAAAAACAACATGCGTTCAAAAGAGTCATCCATTTTCCACTTTTTTATGGCCAAGAATTCGTGATTCAAATGGGTTACTCATTTGAACGCATGTTGTTTTTTGGAGCAAACGCTTTATCCGCAGCCACTAGACAGAACCACTTTCTGCAACACCAAAACTGGGCCAGAACTCCGCTCATGGGACGAATTGGGGGAAAAGTCACTGCTGATGAACGACACCGATGGTGAAGATCTGGTATAACTTTATGTGAAAAAATCCGAACTATCCCTTTAAAACACTGCCTTGAGAAACACCTTCTCATCGCCGCGACAGCTGACAGAAACAACCCTGGGTGTTATGAAAAAGGCACTCACGCCCTGATAAGACCTGGAATAAAACCCTGGAGAGGCGAGCCCAGGGGGAGGTGGGACCGGGGACCGGGTGTGCGATTACCAGATGAAAGCACCGTGGTCGCCCGGGTGATATGATGTATTCCTGCTCCGCAAAGCTCCAGGGCTACAAACCCTAAAACTGTTACGCAACCCGGTCTTCTGAAGACGAGTACTTCAAGCTACAGCGGACACAAGTGTCACTTGGGAGAAGCTGCAGTGTGAGGCGGAGGACAGCTCGGAAAACAGGGGGGGGGGCTTGTTTTTGCACATCGAAGCAGTCGAGGGTTCAGCGTCCTCTTTGTTGCAACACTGAACACGGAGATCGGTGAAACATCACACGGGCGGTGAAGTATCCCTCAAGTGTTACGATAAATCAACATGAAAGACCGATCCTGAGGCGTTTGCAGCAGGGGGGGAAAAAAATCCATCTCCTAACGAAAGTTTTCAAAAACACAATAATGTGAGTGTCTGGCTGTAATTGAGGTCACACTTCTTTTTTTTTTTTTCAGAGCCAGGGGACAAACGAGTCTCAGTGACAACATGCCAAAGTCGTCACACACACACACTAGAGGCGGCCGATACCGATCGTTTCCTCAGATCTGCTCAGACGTAGTTAGGGATCTATTTGTGCAGGCAGGGGATCTGTAACCCCGGCATTGTTGCCATTCAAAGGAGGATTAGCAGCGTGACCTCTGGGATCAGAGGTTATCTGCTCACGGGACGTCTCGGGCTGAAGGGCTGGAAATAAACGCTGGTATTTCCCTCGTGGACAAGCGACTCAATCAAGGCTGCCGTTACGCTGTCGCCTCTTTGTTGCTCTTACTGGAGGACTCGATCTTGAAGAGTATTTTCAGTGACTCTCAGCGGCAAACTAATAATACAAAGCAGGCTTTGCCCATTAAGAAAATACTGAATCGTCTTATCGCTATCGGAGTGAGATCTCTAAGCCGGCATCATAATGTCTTTTGATGACAGAGCAGCTCAACTTTCTCATCACTGCGTCATGGAGTAACAGCAGAAAGAGAGAGGAAAAAAAAAAGAAAAAAGAAAGAAAAACTTCCAGCCCAATATGCCCATCTACGGTCAGTCAGTATTCCACAAGCTTGTTAAATAAATCAGGGGGTCTCCAGAGAGGAAAGCAAAACACTGAGGGCTCCTTCTAAACTCGGCCTCACCAGGAACACAAACAGCTCCGGTCCGAGCGAAAGTCTCCTGCAGCGTACGAACACTCTGGACGGCGCAGATGCCATCACACATGGCGCGGGGTTAGCGATGAAAAGTCAGTGTCACATTGTTCTCAACCAGCACTGTGAAGAATAATGATCTGTGACATTGTGTAAAACCTCAAATAGTCTGCTGAGATTTATGATATGTGCAGAAAACGTCTTTTTTTATTAATATATCATTGCGCATTTCATGTATTTTTCATGTCAAAAATGATATATTTTACATCTGTGCTTTACAGTATACTGTCATAACTGTTGCTTATTCTGATTCTTGTATCTCGTTTTTTTTAGAGAGGATAAATGATAGTATGTTATTGGGTGAAGAAAACAGAGATTTAAATATACAGTATTTTCCAGTTTTTCCGCCAAGAACCTTCTTTAAATATCCGCCCTTCTGTTTAATTTTTCCTTTGACAGACAATAAATCCATCAACATCTTTCTCCGCATCCGTCTTGATGTAGCACATGTCAGCTCACCATTCCCACCCTCTCGCAGTCTGGGATAGAACATGCCATTCTCTGCTCCTCTCGCACCCCCCACCCCTCGCCCTGCCCTCGCAGCAAGCCAGCGAACATGTGGTGCATTTATTTGTGTTTTTGGCTGTTGTTGGCCGCGAGTGGATGTTCCCAGCAGCGTTTGTCTCGCAGACTGGCAGCCGCGGCGGATAGTCGTATAAATAAGATAAAAAACGCCATTGATGAACCGCTGTGATTCCTTTGAAACGAGAAAAAAGACTAATTAAACGACATAATGATTCATGAGCGCAGCTTGAAAGACCAGACAAGTAACAGAATAGTAATAAAGTCTATTGTCTGTGATAAATATCTTAATGAATGAATAATTGTAAACTCATTTTTGATATAAAAAAACAAATGGGCACATGCTTACGTACTGTACATACAGGTTCACATTTGGTTTTCTAATCCCCTCGAGTCCTACACACTTCAGTCAGGAGCCAAACCAATTAACCAAATCACACAGGCAGAACTACTATAGATTTGAAATTAATTCTTACGCTAAATCGACTCCCCAGATTTCCATAATTTTCATAGATGTTTTGCTTAATTACGTAGGAAACATCCAATGTCACGGAAGAAACCTGACGCGTTCAGAGCGCCGCGCCAGTATGGAAATGCAAATATGCTTTTAAGAGGCAACAGTCAAAGCTGCGTTCGGTACATAAATCATCGTACCGGATGCAAACGACGCCGCTGACAAACAGGAAGTGCGAAAAGAAACGAGGATCTGCGGTTGTTATTTTCCACTTGAGGACTGTTTGAAAGATAAACAACGCTCCGTATGCTTGGATGAGAAATGGCAAACCCACTCATGAAAAAGAAAGTTATTTCTGAGTTGCATCCTTTCCTTTAAAATGCGACGTTACGTGAGTGATTCATGTCTGCCCCACTTTCTCCATGAGACGATTTGCATCTCAGCCGCAAACTTGTCAGAGAGCCGACGTAAACGCGTCGGGGGCGGCGGCAGCAACAACAAACATATCTCGAAATGTTTTAACAGTTTTACATCTTTTGTTCGGTTTGAGCGAGTCCAAAGCGAAGGCGGCTCATGCGCAAGCCGCTCCTCGCTGCATCGCCACATTCGCCACTTGAGAAAAACACAGCGGGGGCATTAATTGCTGATAAGAGCGACTCCCTCACATTCGACCCAACTTCATGAGGTGAAGTTCCATCAGGCGCGGGAGCTGCGGAGGAGAAAACCGCACCAGCCGTAATTTGCCAGAATTGTGGAGAAAATGACAGGAGTCAAGCTTCACTTGACCGAAACACGCTTCACCAGTGAAGAAATCCCAGAAAAAGGGCTTCTCTGTTCTGGCAAAACCTAAACAATGAGTGGAGAGTAGAATTTTGCGGCAAACTGAGAAACCACAGATTCCCCTGTGTAAGGCGGCACCGAGTTAACAAGACTGAAAGGGATCTTTATGAGGACGTTTCTCACAACAAGAAGGGGAACCCCCCTCTTAAATAAACCGCCTTTAGACTATTAATCCAAGTAGCGCCATTAGAGGCCCCCGCTGCCGCTCCATTGTGCACAGAGGCGAGGCGGCTCATTAAAGTCACATGCTGGGAAATCACCCCAGAGGACACACGTCTCCCTCTTTGCGCGCTTTAATTGTGTGCGTTTGTGTGTCAACATCCCCGTCGGCAGCCCCTCCTCTTACCTGGACCTGCCCCTTGCCCATGATCTTGTCCACGATCTCGTTGTCGTCCTTGTTGAGCATGCTCTTGTCGTAGCACTTCTCGTAGCAGAGGATCCGCAGGTACTGGGAGCCCTCCAGCTCGATCTCAAACTCCTGTCGGGGCGAGGTGGGGAAAGGTTAAAATAGATTATAAAGTATCAAAAACATCTAAAATCATCTGCATCTAAAATCTCCGATACAAGCACTCCGATACAAGTAGTCCATTCAAGACTCCGCTCCAGCACACCTAATAAATGGGTACGTTTTCCTGATACCTATTGTTCTGTTTGAGTAATATCAAGCCTTTTCTGACATTCCATACTACAAAATAAGTAATAAAAGCATGTATGATTCGTGCTGATATCATATGGGATCGATATTTGTATCGCCTAATACTCAATGCTGCAATATCGGTATCGGAAGTGAAAAAGTTGTATCAGGACAACCCTAGGTATCTGTTGGAGATGCGCGATAGGAGGCGCGTTTAGAGACTGACCTCGTTCCACTGCGGCTCCGTGGTGTCTCGGAAGACCCGGGTCTTGGCTTTGCTCACAAAGTATCCGTACGAGTCCACTTCCAGGGTGCAGTAGAGATCTGTCGGGGAGCACCATGGCACAGACGTGAGTAACACATCGATATATCAAACCACATGTTTAAAAAAAAAGACACTTTAGGATGCAGCAAAACTACAAATTGATCACATCTTTATTAAAGTAGTAAAAGTCATTAAGTAGTTACTGCGGGCAGTAAAAGGCCGATGCTTTCATTACGCGGAGAGTAATGGCTTCAAATGTCAGCAAGAAACAGGCTACCGTCACATAAATATTCTCCTCAGTTGACTCCTGAGCAAAAAATCCCATCATTGTACATCAGAGGGGGCTGGCAAAATGTGTAAATGCGACCAAGCAGCAGCGGAAAAGTGTTGTAGGACTTCATGCTTTTGCAGGCCGCTGTAACCAATAACATCTCGCAGGATGCATTTTTAATGTGTGAATGAGGTATGTGACATACTAAGTAATGCGCTTGGACTTCCATCCAGGTAAAGGAAAGCCCCTCGACATGCACAGCCTGTTATCTCATCAACCAGGTTCATTTAAATGTGAAATAATCCCTTTTAAAAGAGTTTTAGCCAAAGGGGTGAGAGAGAAACCATTTGTCCACATTCCATCACAGAGAAACAGCTCGTCACAGCATCAATATGTTCTATTTCGCCTCCTGCCAGACACCAGTCTCCAAAGGGCCCCCCTCGACCCCTCCCCCTCCTCCGCTCTTTACATACTCATACCACGACTGTCGGCCCCCCGGGATCCGCTCACACTCAGAGCAATTAAGTCGGTTAATGTGTTTCTTTAAATGCTGTTGTAGCAGTTCCTGCAGAGCGCGCTGCCGCCTGTCTGTAAAGTGTCTACGGTGCGACGGTCTCCCTCGGGTCGACCTCCCGCTGACAGCATGATGGATGGATGGATGGACGGATGGATGGATGCTCGGCTCGACCTTTCACCAGCGGAGAGGCGGTGACTGGGCGAGGGAGCCGCAGACTGGTTATGGTTTGGAAAACAGATTCATCAAGAACAAAAGCACTGGTCTTTGCTAATGGGAGGTTGAGGTGAACTGTGAGCGGCGGCAAACATCCACATGTCCGACCGCGTAATAACGATCACTAACAGGACTGTGCAGGATAATGACTCCAACCCCATCTGCTCTCAGTCCTTCTTTGTTTGTTTTCTCGGCATCCTGAAAGGCTGTGGCATAATTACTCCCAGTGAGGAGGAGATTAGCAGCGGCGGCGGTGCTGGTGGTATGAGGGGAGTTCAGCGGAGGGGAATTCAGCCCGAGCCATCTGGGGGATATTTATAAAGAGAAGTCGTATAGCCGAGCGGTAATCGCGTGCTTCCGCCGCACACGGAAGTCACCTCCGGGTTGATGCATGGAACCCCCAAAACGTTGCAGAGTACCTGTCAGAGTTGGCGGACTGATGGGAGTGATGATTTCCACAGTCTTTGTTTTGATTCACATAAGGGCTGTTGCGAAATAGTGATTTTGATGATAATCGTGGCATTAAAAAATGATATTTCAATGCGCGTATGATAATATTGTGTAAATGACCCAGTCCCATGCAGTTGTACAGTTACTGTACTGTTTTCATATTGCCTTTATACCACCTTAGACAGGTATTTTGATTATAATTAATCTGCCAAAAGAGAAATTCACACCTTTGAGAAGCTGCAGTGATTTTGGTTCCACCTAAACGAGAGCTGTATTTGTGCAGCTTTTAAGATTTCTCAAAAAGTTGATCCCCTCTCACTTAAAGGGGTTTCAATGCCCAGCCAGACCTAAACTCAAACAAGGGCAGAGAGAGCATATTTTGAGTCTGTGTGTGTGTGTGTGTGTCTGCGCAGAGAGCTTTGAGAAGTAGGACAAACTAAAAGGAGGCCGGGAACTCAAAGAGTTTTTCCATTTTTTCCTGGCAGGTCACCATCGGGCTCAGAGGATGAGGGGGATAAATTGGTCAGCGTGGGGCTCCTGACCCTTAATGCAGCGGGCTAATGGGAACCATCCTCTTCCATCTCAATTAACTGGGAAGTAGCAGCCCCGTGCT
>CAESWR010000196.1:643939-655941 GCA_903171835.1 Mullus surmuletus | reverse complement strand
CAGACCGCGGACACCGACCGTGTGTGTGCGTGTGTGTGTGTAAGTGTTTCTGGTGGACTTACTCGCCGACTCTGTGAATCCTTTGGCGGAGTGGACGATCACATGCAGAAAGCCGTAAAGGCCGGGGGTCTCCTCGTCTGGAAAAAGAGCACAAAGAGCAGTGAGTGCACGTCCAAGTGTAGATACAGCGATGCTCTGTATTTACATAACGTGTTACGCAAGTTCTCTCAGGGTGTGTGTACAGAGAAAATAGCCGTCATGGTTAATTATGGCACATGAAAACACTGGTTATCTCCGCCCTTTAGGAATATTAAAAACGCTTTATCAAGATAAATGTTCTGAGTGGGGAGAACAGGGCTCATTCCTCACTGATTGGGTGGTCCGACCTGTGGATCAACTGGTTATAATCACCGCCGTTATTGTCCACTTTGAATGTGGCGACAGATTTACATTTGCGAGAAGACACTTCCTTGCGCGGTGGTTTTTCATATCTTTATCTGCGCTCCCATCAACAAGCAACAGGTTTTCTTCCATAACAACTGAAGTGGAGGTCGGTGGGCGGATGTTCAATGGGTGGCCTGATGTACCCCCTGACATACACACACACACACCAAGGGGGACATGCTATCCCCTCGGTGGAGGCCCGTGAAGCCCTCCTGGTAAATAAACTAGGATGGAGGGCGGCAGGAGAGTCTGGAGCTCTTCTGTGGGCGGCAGCGAGCTAAGACGGAGAGTGTCTGTCGGGCGTGTGGAGCGCTGAGGTTTCACCAGGAGAGGGTTCAAAGGTTCAGCTCCAAGGTGGCCGAAGGAATCCTTCTGCTTCCACGGCAACACTACGATGTTCTTTGGTAAACCGAGAGGAGAGCCAAGAACTGGTAATGATTGAATCAAAGGAGCACGTGAGTGAGTGTTTCTGCTCCGGAATATCATCCGTCTTCCAAACACTGACAACATTCCTTTGCCAGCTGGTCTCCATTTCAGCCCCTACTGTGCTGTGTACCTCTAACGTCATGGAGGTGTGTGTATGTGTGTGTGTGTGGGTGACAGCTTGTGTACATTTTTCTGTTTGCTTTATAATGAGGAGCGGGTCAAAAGTCAAGAGACGAGACGTGGGGGCCCGAGCTCTGTTTCAACACACAGGGGTATCACCTCGCTGGGAAAGATTATCAAAGTTGGTGGTGTGACGATGGGGAAAAAAAACAACTTTTTCATTAAGATGGGGGAAAAGACAAGTATCTTCTCGCTTTTAAGCCAGTAACACACAATGTCCCGGCCAGAAAATAGAACCTTTACTTATAGACACTGGGATTGTGGGATGGAATTGGAGGAGTTTTAAAGATTTTTCTCCTCACAGAGTCTTTCAACTCCTTCATAGAGTGAAAATAAGAAAAAAAAAATGTTGTTTTTCTTGCTTCACAGAGCAAATCAACCGATTTTGTTTATAAAGCTGTTTTTCCCCAACAAACACGGTACAAAATACACCTCAGCAAATTCAGTATAATATTCATCTGATGCGTTGTACTGTTTTAGTTTTATCTGTAGGGGAGATACTGCTGTTTTCATTATAGTTATTTGATCAGCTGATAGATGGAGATGACAAAGTCTGCCTTAGAAACCCTCAAATAGCCACCTTTTTCAAAAATTGTGTGTATAAATAAAATTGCATGTAACCCCCGTGGTGTCTCTAAAACTTTCGAATCTATCATCAGAAATATATACATGGAAGTTTAGCGATTCCTATGAGAGTCCTTCAGCTAGCAGCACGGCCCCCTCACCAGGAAGTGCTGTATTTTTTCTGTCGCCGTTTGTTTTGACGATGAAAAAGATCGACATCACGCTCTAAAACTTGATGCGGACCCCCTGGGACAACAGAACTAAAGTAAAAAAGACGAGAAGCTCTCTGTTCACTTGTATTGGATGTCATATAATGGTTCGCTTGCATGGAGTCAAACACTTTTCCCTGTATGATGTCAAAGAGACTAAGACAGTGTGTCATTCAGCGAGAAACCTGTGTGTGTGTGTGTTAGTGTGTGTGTGCCAGATGGCTTTAATGCCACCACCGGCCTCTGAAAGTGATACAAGGAGGAGATTTGGAGCAAAAACAAACATATAGGGGCGGCGCAGGCCACCGCTGACACACTGCGTGGCATTGACTGCTCCGAGCTCGATGAGAAACATATTGTAACCTAGATTCACTGCGGCAAACACACACACACTAACACACACCCCTCCTATGTGGCTTTTTTGTGCTGAGACTGTAATAGGTGCTTTTGTGTGATTCTAAACTCGAAGCAGAGAGGAGGAGAGATGGTTGTTGGGTGGGGGGGGAGGTGGGGGGCGCAAAAAGTGCAACACAGCAACTTCAAACATAAGAGAATAAAAAAAGAAAGTGTGTGTGTTTCGTACCATCTTTATTACTGGTGACAGGAATGTTGTGGACGGTTCGGAGTTTGAAACAGGAGCTGGTCAGGACCTGGAGCTCCACGGAGCTTAATACACACCCCTGGAGGTCTGTAAAAACACACACGCACACACAAACACACACACACACACAGAGTCAAACTCTCACTTTTTAGAGCGACAAATGCCTTCGACAAACTTCATAGATACGCGTTTGTGTTTTTCAAGGCGGCGTTCGTTACCTTTCTTCTGGAGCTTTTCGATGCTTTCCCTCCACTCTGATCTTTCATAATCAGAGGAGAGCAGGAACAGGTAGCTCTGCAGGGCAACAAAATCCATGATGGAAATGTGAGATTATTGGAAATAAAAAGAGACACACACTGTAAATATACGGAAATCTATGGAAATGCTGGAGCTGATCCATCTTAAAAGCGCATTGCAGACTTTCTGAAAGGCACTTGTCGCCCTCTAGTGGTGGGACTTAAGCACTACAGTTACACAGATTCCGTCGTCGCCTCTCTTCTAAGTCTTCCTGTCCAGATGTTGCAGGGGTTCCACACTGCACACTTTAACTGAAATGCGGCTCAATGTTCTATTTGGCTTTTCATTTTTCCTCTGTTCCGTCTCGGCAGGGACAAGGGGAGGAAACGTAGGAAAAGAATGAAGGAAATAATAAAAAGAAAAAACCAAATCACCTTTCCATGTTTGTTGTGAATGCGGAAAGGGATGGTGGGCGAGTGCAGGAGCAGCCATGACTCCTGCTCGTTCATCTTCTTCCTCAGACGCTCCACCCGGCTCTGACCTTTCGGTGCTTTCTGAAAACACACACAAAAAACACACGGGGAAACAGACACACAGATGCTCATTTAGTGCTGAAATTTAAGCCAGATGGAGATGAACATTTATAGAGCTAAATACAAACTATAATCATGTGTTTTCTGCGCAGAACATTGTCAGTGTAGGAAACTGATCTAAGAAAAAATACGAAATAGACCGTTTCATAAAGAAAAAGTGTTTTTTGGTACAACACAGGCAAACTCTAACTGCAGATTTAAAAACAACCCTCGGAAATGCCCTCTGAAGGTATCTGAGAACGTCAAAATGCTAAATGGCACGAGATGACGTCTTATCAAAATGCAAACAAAATCATCCGTCATTACTGTAACGTTCTTATCAAAGCAGCTTTTCCTATTTTCCAGGAAAGTCTGCGTCTAAAGTGCAGCCGCATATTTGATTCAAGGATCTGGGCTCCTTAGCGAACATTGAAAGAAAACAAACACACACATCCTCCCAGCCCTCTGCAGGAAGCACTGACTCACAGCCTGGACGCTATCAGATGGACCCGACTCGAAATACCAGCCTCGGTCCCTCCGTGTGCCCCGGGTGGGTGAATGTAACACTTTGTGAAGGGAAATAACAGGAACTCTGCTCCTCCCATGGGGGCAGATTACTACTCAAATTTGTAACTTTTGAAGGCTTTTTCCACCGCAAAATCCAATCCATGGAACACTGAACTAATGTTTCGGCACCAAAGAGGGATGGAGATGGGAAAAGCTATGACGACAAGTGTGACGCAGCACTTTGGTGAACAGCTCATGTAGCAGGTTTTGCGTGGTTTTGAAAGAAAATGTTCAATCTTGGATTTGCATTGCAGGCGTTTCCCTCTTCATGACCTTGTAAAGGAAAAACAAAGGTGTAATAATAAGCCTTGTGCTCACCAGGATGTGCACCTTCCAGTAAGAAACAACTGAAAGGGGGGCGGGGGGGGGGGGGGGACGTCCATGAAAGGACTGGAGTCAAAACTTCCACTCTGAGTCACCTGTGCGTGTCCACGTGTGTGTGGGATGGCATCTACGTCTTCCTTCCTTCGACTTTTTTGTATCTCGATCAGGAACGGAATACTCAACACTAAGTCGCGCGTGTGATCGTTTCCAATAATAAATCACAAAAACAGGGCGATTTTCTCAGTAAAACAATCAGATTTCAAGATTGCAAACACATAAAGGGCAGCCAGCGATGCAGCACTGAATTAAAAACAATGATTGCTTTTTTAAGGATGCGATGCGAGTGTGGCAATTTCAATTGATTGAATGATGATGAAATGAGGTGGGTGGATAAATGTTACAATTATTATTCTGATGTTGCGTCCTCATAACTGAATAATGGATGTTTTCACTCCCACCACAAATGCATCAACAACCAGAGCGATGACAGTGTCATCTACAGAGTGTTGGCTGAACTCAATTTATGTTTTCTGTCCACAAATTCAAATTATATCACATCCAGATCCATAAAAGAATCGTGCATGTGTTCACTTTTTGCATTAATATGGGTTTTTTCGGGCCCTTGTGTCAGTGTTAAACCCACACTAACTGGCTGAGCCTTTCTAAACTCTGGGAATATGTTGGATTTATGTCCGCATGCCAGTCAAAGCCGAGCGGATTACCTTCTCTTTCTGGATCTCGCTCTTTAAGACGGAGATCTTGATCTTCATCTCCTCGATCTCGTGCTCGGGCAGGACTTGGATGCTGTGGCAGGAGTCGGAGTCATCCAGCATTTGGAAACTCAGGTCCGCCAGAGGGATGTACCACTTGCACTCATATTGCTGGTGACGACTGCAGTTGGACCGACGGAGGAGAACAAAGAAATGGTAACTCAGGATCTCCTAAAAACTGAATCACAATAGAAATGTCAAAAGACTTTAGTGAACTTGATGCTAGTTAACTAAACTTATGCGCTTTCAAGAAAGCTTCCATTCTAATTAAGGGAAAAGTGTGTTTCTGATTCTTAGTTTCAGGTGACTACACACTATGAAATGACATTCCATTTCTGCACAGATCCCATAATACTCATGCAAATCCTCGAGGTCCGTCCAGATGGCGTTTTTCCAAGACATAAAAATGATGAGGTGTCACAATTTTTCGCTTTGAAACGGCGTAATTAAATTGTCTCTGCTGTCATTTTGGTGAACAGATGATTTAATTAGTCGCCACATTCTAAAGACATCACCAATATCAAAGGAATATTTAGATTTGAAACATTATGCTAAAACCCAAGCACCAACTAAAGCGCAGGGAGGGGGAGGGGGGGTGATGATGACTGGGATTTAGCTTATTCACAAAAAGCCGAGGCAATGTAAATAACGCAACGCTCTCACGCTGCGCAATCAAGGCTGAGAGAGACTCATTTGCATCGTTACTGATGACGAGCCTTTTCATGATCTGCCCGGGAGCTGCAGAGTTACCTCATTACCGGCGCCATACCTTCATCACAAGGCCGAGTCAAGCGGCCCAACGGAGAGGCGAAGCCGTGCCAGGAGCGGGATTATCATTTGTTAAGACCGCGATCTATATTTAACAGCATCAGCGGGAGATGACGACTGCTGATGCGCCTCGCCCAGGAGCCGATAATAAGAAGCCGGATGTAAAACCTCTGCCAAGGCCGATGCTGAGCTCAACAAAACTGCCTTGAAAGGTACTTTTCTTGTACTTTCCTTGCCCAATGTTGCCCAATTGTTTCATATTTTCTCTTTTCATGCTTTGGTAAAAAATGAGAGCTTGCGTCATCTTGCTGCAGCCCGTCTCAACCTCCTTCCAGGGGGTTTTTGGTGACATTAGAAGCACATGAAAAGCCGAGCATTTCTTTCCTTCACAATTAAGCACTCTCAACTTACAGACCCCGAAGCCATTCTTCCTCCCTTCTCTTTTCGCAGATGCCGCTACCTCCCTCAGTCGCTGATGATCACAGCCTTTCGGTGAGCGCTCACAATTTTGGGGAAAATTGCTATAGACATGATTTGGTGCAGCCTGCCAGCCTTAAACCTGAGCCCATGAAAGTTAAATTGTAGTTTAAAGTTACATGTGACATGACTATTGTAGGAATGCCTCTGTTCTCTTAGATCACAGATCCAAGCAAGAATCCGCAGCCAACATATCAGCATGATGAGTAAAAATAATCACATGATCCAACCAGTTTAAAAAGGTTCTCAGTGACTTAACACATTCTGACTGGATATTTTGGAGGGATGTTGAGCTCTCGCTGTGTGCGAGCACGGCTTGTTGGCCACACGCTGCGATAACACCCCCGAAATGTAACCGTCTGATTTACAGATTTGGTCGTCATGGCAATGCCCTCTGAGCGAGAGGCTGCAAATAACAAACAAAACACAATTGCGAACCAAATGTGATCCGATGAAGCTAACACAAGGGGCAAAGACTCCAGGAGTCGCCCCTGAGCCGGCAGAAGAACCGTCGCGCACAGAAGACGGAATCACAGTGTTTCTGATTTGCCTCTGGCTCAAAGTGAAACACAGAACCTGCCACTTTTCGCCTGCCTGTCCTTTTGTCTGCAGACTCACTCCCTATTCACTGAGCGCATCTGCCGCTCTCCACCCCTCATCAGACGACCAGAGGCAAAAAAAAGCATTTCTCTTTGTTCAGGAGGAATTACAAGTCCCTCCTGCCTTTGCGGAGCCCGGAAAAGAGATAGAGCCACGTAGAGAGAGGCGGGATCTTCTGGAAAGTGCTGTTGTCATCCTCTTTGTTCTGCTGTCTGGGACTAGACGTGCTGATGCGGACGGCACCATTACAGAAAAGATAGGGAACGTGGTTGTGCAGAAGGTAAGTATTCAGATGCTTCTGTGATAAAGACAAGCGGCGTCTTTCAGTCCCCGGGGAAGGGCAGAGAGGGAAGATGAGGCGGCGTCTCACCCCACGGCCGTCTTCTTCATTTTGGCGCACAGCAGCAGATCGGTGAAGAGGAAGACGTGCCGTAGCTTCCGGGAGCTCTCTGACACCTCCACCAGGAAGCCATCCTTCACCAGCTGACGGGCCTGAGACGGAACCAGAATGTCACAGCGTGTTGTCAAATCAGAGTGCTCGCAGTGCTGACTGAAACGACCTGACGTGACCTTTCTCTGACACAGCGCAATGAACACTTGAGACGGGAGAAAACTCTAATTCTATATACAGTACTTAGACTAGACTAGACAAGATTTTGACAAGACTGAACCACACTTTGACTACACTATACAAGACTTTGACAAGACTAGACCATACTTTAACTAGGCTATATTCTACCACGACTAGACTATACCTTGACTCGACCATACATTGACTGGACTATACTTTGACCAGACGATACTAGACTAGACTAGACTTTGACTATACCTCACTTTGTCTTTTTTATTAGACTAGACTAGACCTTCACTCGGCTAGACTATGTTAAGTTTGTCAATAAAAACAGTTATTGCTGCTGAACAATGATATGAAGGATGTGCAAATGTATGTTTTGCATAAACTGTACAGAGTGTACAAATTTAGCACCCCCAGGATCTGGTTTTGTAGGGAGCTCAAAGGTTTCTACTAATCTGCAACCTCATGTGATTCATTTACAGACAGGTGTAGCTAGGCACAAATATACAGACACACACACACACACACCTCTCCTTTGGGCGTGGTGACAGCTGTCCTACGAGGGTCGATCTCCTCGTTGATGGAGGAGAGGAAGTTCTGCGATATCCGCAGAGCGTCCTGCAGGAGGGGGAAGTCCGGGTGGTCCTTCGGAGTGTGTTTCAGCAAGTCCTGCAACACCGACACAAACATGCAGGGGTAGATATATACAGTGTTTGTTTATTTTTAATTGCACTTTTAAAGCTTCCTCATGAATTCGAAAGGCCAATTGCTGGAAGTCTTATTCCTTGTTGTTGATGGGAAGCAGCCTGATGATAATAGAGGCCAATTTAGTTTGCTTGAATGACAGGAACACAACACGTCATTACACCCACTAGCCCCAGATGCAGGGGGCACGCTGGCGTCCTGACAGCTTTACGCCGACTTGCTCATGCAACGCGCCGCCGTAAAGCAACGACACACATCGAGGCCTCTCTACAGGCTTGATTGGCACTTCCCACTTAATTATTATTCCTCCAAAGAGGTGCGCTTGTTGAAGCCAGGAGAACAGTGATAAACATCAGGCTGCAACAAAACGCGGGATTTGACTTTGCAGCCGCCGGGAGCTCCAGTGTGGAGTAAAAATAAGATGAGAGTGAGAGTCTGAATGCAAGTCCCCCTGGGTGGATTTACTTTCGAGAATATAACAGTCTCTCAAAAACAGCTCTATCTTTTTCCCTAAATCCGTTAATCATCCTTTGAATTTGAAGTGAGAAGGCAGAAAGAGGGGTTTTTAAAAGACAAGTTCACCAATAAAAAAACATCTTCCCATACAAATTTGGGGTTTGTTTTGGGGTTTTTTTGGTCAAATATCAGGACAAGTTTAAATTTAGTTAGATTTAGTGTGGGTGTTAACTGTACTCACATGAAGGACCAGGGTGCTTCTGGTAACGCGGTCGATGGGTTTATAAAGGAGAGCTGCAAGAGAGAAGGCGGATGTGAGTCAAACTATTGGGTCACGGGCAAGGAAAAACACTTGGCTCACGCAGAGTTAAACATGGCATTTATAGTTTAACTGACAGTGTGATTTTAGGGGGCTGACGTTCGACTTAATCGCCACCAGCTGAGTCGTCCTTTAGAGACACGGGCGGCCTGACCTCTGACGCCCCCGTGACAAGGAGCAATCAACACATGACCATATCTGTTGTGAATCTGACTGCATGTGTGTTACTGTGCAGCAATGGACACACACACACATGCACACACACACACACACACACACACACACACGCACACACAAGTCTGTAGGCAGGCTGCTTAACATGCAGTCCATCTCCGCGCTGGCTGCTGCAGCCTCCTATTGGCCCTGGAACAGTCTGCTTCCACTGCAGATTCAGCCGGCAACCAGGTGAACTCCATCCTGCCTGGAGACCAGACGCGCTGACACAAACGGATCCAAAACACAATCGGGGCCAGCGCATGAATCAGTTCATGTATGCAATTTGGAAGAAAGAAGTGATAAGGCAGCATGTGGCCGCCCCTGCCTTGAAATCACAGTTTAAGCTAACGGAGCCACACGGCAGCATCTGACACGCATGACAGCTCTAGGTGAGAAACTCCCGCAGACGGGATGCAGAGAAAGACAGATCAAGATTAAAGGGGAGCGGGAATTGCAACGGGCAAGACGGCAGATGTGAGAAACCAACCCCCCCCCCCCCCTCCCATCCCAAGGGAGAGGTGGATAAGAAGCGGACACACATATAGAAGTGTAAGAGTGTGAAGTGAGGTTGAAGGACTCTCTGTAGACCCGGCTGCACGTAATAAGATGACAAAATGTCTCAAGGTCTCAAAATAATAATGCTATTCAGGTTATGATGCGATATGAAATAAATAAATAGGAAAAGGGAGAATTACGTTGCTGTGTATGTGTGAGGGAAGAAAAATGAACTAGAGAGGCATAAAAATGTGGTTGAAGTTCCACTTTGCGATTCCAGCTCATTTCCATTTATTACAATAAAACTTGTGTACTGGCTTATGTTTCAGAAGGGGAGGAGAGGGCGGTCGAGTGAGGCAGGCTGAGGTGATGTGGCGTCTGTATGCAGGGGAGGTGGTGGCGGACGCACGGCGCTCGGCTCCCGCGGAGGAACACAGATACACACTCCCCCGTCAACGCCGCCCGTGTCTGCTTAAACCGGTCTCCTCTTCCCCATGTGCGCCGGCTTTTAAAAGCTCATTATCCTTTCTTCTCCTCTCCTCCTCCAGTGCAGAAAAAAAGAAAAAAAAATACTACCGGGAACATGCTCAGATCTTGTGATAGGGCTTGTCATATAAAACTTTGTGTGCTCGCTTACACGCTCAAATATACATGCGCACTCGGCTACTGTATAAGAACAGAGAGAATCCTCTAAAAGGGCTGATGATCTTTGAAGTTTCTCCAGCCTCCAGTCATTAATAATGCGGCCCCCGTCGACGCGTCCTGGCTCAGCGGGCCGATGCTGCTGCTGCCTCCTGGAGGATTCTACCCATGTGTGTATTCACTTTGCGTAGAAAGTCCTTCAGGGAAGTTTGAACGAATGAGTGACTTCTTACCTTGAAAAAGCATATATAACTATCCATATATGTGAATGCACAAGAAAGAAATGGTGATGCAGGTTTAGGTTGATGACCGTCATTACTCCCACATATATGGGATAAACTTCCATGTATACAGTAGGTAAAAATGAATAATGTACATTATCATGGGTCTTAATGCAACAGTTTTCTGGAGATTTGTGCATAGAAATGTCACACACTAAAACCACAGAGCTATAAGTGCTTTTATATTCTTTGCACAACCCACCCCACACACTTATGGAAGATTATCCTTACGTATTTGTGTGTATATGACTCTCCCCGCAAGTATAACAGTATTTCTATCTCTGCCTTACATACTTATAATAAGGTTACTGCGTGCTTCAGGGGAGCCTCATACCCCTAATAAAATCAAGTTTGGATGAGGATCATATTCGAGATGCTGATGATGAAAATGAGCTAAAGCGGGAGCTGAATCCAGAATGAAGAGTTGGGGTTCAAAGTCCAGTCAACTGAGGGACAATGAGAAGATACAGGAAAGAGAAAGAGGCGGATTATTGGAAGTCGATGGTGTGCCACAGCGAGGGGCCTCTGATTGGCCGCGTTCTCAAGGTCAACCTGGCTGATGGGCAGGGAGCTCATCTTCGCCAACAAGGGGATACAACACACACAGGTGCGCAGGGTGGGGGTTTAACGCGACGGAACCGCCAGCCTTTAATATTTCCTCGAGACACACGGCTGCCAGTGCCAAGGAGCGGGGTCGATACGGAGGATGAAGACGCGATGAGCTGAAGAGGAGGGAGGAAATAAAGAAGGCAGGATGACAGAAAGGGCGTGTGGGGATCCATGTGAGGATTAAAAAACGGGGAGGCAGCGCGGCACCCCTCCATTTAAATGTAAAGCAGGACGTCAGATATTGTGATTTAATACTTGCGGTGTTGCTATTCGCATCCGTTTATTAGCAGGCGGTTGGCAGGAGACGCGAGCTTCACTGTATGTAAACACGCCTGACAAATTAAGTTTACATCCGCGGAAACAAAAGCACGACGACAATCCAATCATTCGGGATGCAGGAGTGGAGGTGGAGGACGGAGAACGCAGATGTTTCAGACGCATCCCTCAATTGCTTTATAATTAAGAAAAAAAACAAATCAAAGCAACTTCCCCAGGTGGAGACTTATGCTTCTCATGATAACGAATCATACGGTGGATAGCCGCTGCATCGTGGAAGCTTGGCAATGAAGATGGAGGAAACAATGTGATTAAAATAACCGGCCGAGATGTTTGGAGTCCCGCTCCACCTCATTTACACGGCATAAATTACCAGAGTTTTCACAGGTACATGACGCTGACAACCGACTAACGCACACACACATGTACACACACGCGCAGCAGCCTGGCAAACCCCAACGATGCTCGTCACACAATTTCACTCCATACTTTCTCCACTGCAGCACAAAGACGTCTACGTGGCCAAATTTTTGCCCGAATTTGGAGATATAACACACACACACACAAACACACACACACACACACACACAGATCCACTGCTGACAAGTATTTTCTGTGAGATGTCTGAAGCCATACAGGCGCAACGTGCTTTGCTTCCACGCACGCACGCACACACACACACACACACAC
>CAESWR010000196.1:618585-628927 GCA_903171835.1 Mullus surmuletus | reverse complement strand
ATGTTTGTTTGCTCGACCAAAAAACACTTTATGCGAGTATGTTTTCAACTGTGACTAAATGAATATGGCCAACACATAGTGAGCAGGTATCAACTGTACCGGAAATGTACCCCGACTTGAAAAATGTATTTGAGATACAATTTTGATTTACTATATTTTAGTCAAAACAATAGATTTTGCTTGCTTGCATGTGTGTGTATATTTATTGTTTATAATGATTTAGAGCTGTTTTAGGAGCAACAAAGTTATAATACATTTTTGTCAAAAGTGAATACAGCCATATGGAAATTGAAGAACAGAGTTGAACAGTTTTATTTCTTGTAGTATTAATCAGAAATAGGGACTCGAGTCATTGTGACTTGGACTCGAGTCGACTCAAGTTGCTGTTTTGATTAATTGTGATTTGACTTGACAAAAAATGAAAGACTTGTGACTCGACTTGAAATTCAAAGTTAAAGACTTGGGACTAGACTCGATTTGAGACACGATGACTTGAATGAGTGTTGTTGATTTTGTGTTTTCAGTTTTAATATAAATATGCCTCACTGCCTCACATTTCATGCCGTTGAAAAGTGAGGCAGAGGTGGTTTGGTTTACACTGAAAGCCATTGATTAAAAAATGTATGATATAATTTCTGTTTAGTTTGATATCAGGTATTTTACTGAATATCTTGTGTTTTTACTTGTGTTTTCACTACAAAAAATGACTTTGGACTTACTTGAGACTTCAAGTCAGCTTTTATATTTGCAAAGCAAATTTTCCCTCTTAATAAGCCTTCACAAAAGACACTTGACTGCACATAAATATAGAGAATAGAATAACAGAATTACTTAAAAAAAAATGTTTGTATCCCATTTTCTCCATCCCATCAGGCCGATCATCGTCTGTCTAGTGGCAGATCACCAATCTGCCACTAGATGGAGACACGTGTTCATTTACCTGGGCTGACAGACTGTGTGACACATTATTAAAGTAAGTAATCATGTTAGGGGTTCTTGAAATAGAAGTGTCAAGGACAGAGACTGCAGGCGGATTTGAAGAGAAAATCTTGCAAGGCAGCAGAGGGAAGATGTTACATTTTTTTCTGTGAGCTTGAGGAAACTGACAAGAGGCTATTCCGGAAAAGGTGACAGATGCGTGAAGACCGTCAGCAGCAAATCACCCTTTTCTGTTCGCTCTGTAACAGGGGGGAATGATAGGCTCTCCCCTATACCAGCAGGTGCGGATAAATCACAGGCCAACCACACGTGTGATTTGTCTCATAAAAAGCATCACGTGCAAATAGGTTTTTCACTCAGGCTCTTAAATGCCGCACTCGTCCAATCTGCTGTGTGAAATGAATGCGCGTCGGCCTCTTTCGCTGCCTGTGTGTGTGTGTGGGAGGGTCAGTCCGGGTCAGGGTCAATATGGCTCCTGCTGAGCCTCTCCAGGGTGCTGAAACACCCACTCACACACTCACACACTCACAGGCGGAAGTGGCCACACAGGCATACAAATGCGATACAGCTGCAGGGGCATGAATAGAGTGCTGCTGACCTCTGACCCGCTGTTGAAAGCAGGAATTGTGGGACATCCAAACTAAACTTACTGTAATCTACCAGTTAATTAGAGGGACAGTAAACACGTAGTTTATTCTACACAATATATATAACAGGTGTAAAGAATTTTTGGGCAAATCAGGAAAACGAATCATTGATATACGTTTTATCTGGGTGCAAATTTAAAAAAACAAAAAAAACAAAAAAAAAAAACAATTCCAAAACCGGTTGGCACACATGGTGCTTAAATGCAGCCCCTATTTGCACACAGGCTGGCAGATTGATGCTGGTGGTGTCAAACCCGATCTGGGTCAGTAGTCATTTCCTGCTGCTCTGAATGTGCCACCTGCAGTGTGCTGCAGGCAGTCCAGCTATTGTGGCTAATCGCTAACAATTACGGAGAGTCAAGATCCGGCGGGTAACTTCAGGAAGGAAGAATCAGCTGCCCAGAAAGACAAAGGCTGCCATCACAGATGGCGCCCGGGGCGAAATAATCCCAGGTGAAGCCCGATGACATTGACTGATGACAACGCGGTGTTAAATATTTTTTGACGTCCTACACTGGGAAGGATGTCATCAAGACCAAAACTCTTGATAATTCTTAGCTCCAATATATGCAATTAACATGATAATTTAATGGTAATTTATTAGGTGTCCAAAGCTATTAACATTAAAATCAATTTGTACCTTTAGGGTTTTGTCTTGTTGAACCCTCTGTCTTTGGTGGATTTCTAGTCGTAGCATAACGTCGGATATTTACACGGCGAGTGGGAATGATTTACATTCACGAGAACGACGCAACTGCTTTTTCTTGGCCAAGAAAACAGACGGCGATTCAGCAGGAGACCTCCTCGGCTAAACAACAAAAAATGTACCTGAATAAACATCAGCTGGTGTTACCAACACAATATAAATTGAACACTGCAGCTCAAATTGGCAAATCAAGTACGTATTTCACACCGTAGAGAATTAAAATGACACTTTTTGCAACGATGTGTGGAATCAATCTTGCACGCTTCTCGACAAGATATGCAAAATCTAGTTCTGCTCGATTGGGCATAAGATGATAGATTTTTACATATTCTACGTAATAAACTGGGCAAGAGGCACCTGAGCCAATCAATCATGTGGTGTGTAATCAGAACCTGCAACATCCAGCCTGTGATTTACAGTATGTCGCTCGTCCTCCCTCGGTCCCATCTGCCACATTACTGTGTAGTTGTATGTGCGTGTGTGTGTGTGTGTGTGTGTGTGTGTGTGTGTCCCTACCCCAGGCAGAAGGCCCTCTGGTGGTGTGGGGGAGACCGCTTCTCCGTCGGGCCCTTGGGGCGCGCACAGCTGGGGTGACATGGTGGGAGATTCGTCTATGTAGGGCAGCGTCTCGGAGCCGTCCTGAGACTTGCCGTCCTCCGTCCCGTCCCCCTCGTAGCCATCTGTGTTGTAGTTAAAGTCTGGAGTGACAGAGAGGAGAAAAGAGAGAGAGGTACTGGTTAGTGTTTTCAGCTCCGAAAAGAGATACAATTCCTGGAACGTGTGCTCAATACAGCTGCACGATTGTGGCCAAGATAATAACCATGATTTTTTGGATCAATAATTATATCACAATTATTGATCGTGATCTTTCATTATTAATTTGTGAAAAGAGATATGCACTTAAACATAAAGCCAGGGCAAGTTCCTATATGTTAAGATGTAGCATAACTGTGAATAAAGAATGCCTGAATACGTGAGCTCATGTACTTTAAAATCTTTCCATAAACATATATGGCATCACATCACAGAGCCATGGGTAGAGCACGCGTCAACATCGTGGACGATTATGCGCATACAATCATATAAACATATGGCAGCAAAATATCGCGATTTCGATGTGAATTTAATTAAAACTACTTGGTTAAAGGTTTGCGGTCCCAAAAAGAACTGTGTTAAAAAGGACATAAAGAGTGCAAAGCAACATCAATATCGCCCGGAGCAGACATGAGCACAGGGATGTGAGAGAACGTGGGCTCAGTAATCCCACACTGCGCTTGTCAGCACTAACTTCGGCTGCACTGGCCTGCAAGAAACACCACGGGCAGCAGCTGAAACACCATCCAAGCGACTCAACACGCAAAGAAAGAATCATTTTAGTAACTTTCATGCAGGAGCTGCCAACTTCCTTAGGTTTCAAAGATTTTTTTATATTACACGTTGAAAGCAGCAGGCGAAGATCAACTGAAGCACACCAAAAGCTGACATCCTGTACGGGAAGAGAGTGTGTGTTTTAGATTTAGATGAGCACAAACGGCTACGACACACACTCTGCATTGACGTGTGGGGAAGAATCCTCGCTGCACATGACACAGATCATTGTCAACACATTTGGATTTACTTCCCCTTTAAAGGCGATGGACTACAGCAGGCTGACTATATACTGGTGCTGTTGGAACCATTTAAAGGGATAGGACAACAGAAAAATGTAACATTGGCTCGTTATCTTATCTCATATCCCGATATATTTAGGCTGAATATCTATATACAATAAATATCCCAATATTGGGTGAGAGGAATGTTCAGTCAAAGTCAAATATGATATAGCAGCTATTTCAATTTACAGTTGCAAAAACAAAAAAATAGGTCTCTTCACCTGGTTCAAACTCAACAATTCAAATAACAATTCAAACATAACAAATAACTATAAGAAAAGTAAAATATCTGCCAATCTTTTTAGTTTAGTCGACAACTGAACGGCTTACTAAAATCAAATTACAGATTTTCTTCTGCTTTATAACAAATATAAACAAACAATAGGGTTGCATTCATTGCATGCATTGCATTTAGAAAAATATCAATGTATCTTTTATACAGCGATATATATCCCAGCTCTACATTCTTTTCAGATGATTCTCTTCGTAACCACCAATGACCCCACTGGACCACCCTATGCGGCGCGGACGGGAACTAATTGAAAAACAGAAGCAGGGGGGTCAATTCCTGCCGGGAAGACGCGCCACCATCACGCTAACATCGTCTGTCACTGTCCTGACACACACCGTGACCCAAAGCACACTGGACAGCCCACCCCTCAATCAAAATAGGAGGAATAACATAAATATATATATACATATCCCTCCATCTGTGTGCAAGTATGTGTGGCGAGCAGGCGATGTCACAGCCACCATATGGTTTATTAGTAGCTGCAGGGCAGATAGCTGACACACAAACGACTCACTAGTGCACTTTGCGGACTTAGTGAAGCGTTTACAAAAGCACGGACTGAGCGTGTTTGGCCGCTGTGGGAGCATTGGGGGGTGACGGGGCTGACACTCCAAGGTGGGGGGTCATTTGTCCAAAACAAAATGTTCCGTGATCATGGATTACAGAATATCTGCTCCTTCAAAATGGAAGTGTGTTTTTCCCTTCTTTTCCTCTCTCTATCATCCATCTGTTCCCTCCCTGGCTTCGCCGTACACCTTCTGGCCCCTTGATACACTACTATGTCCTCATCTATGGGAGCAGGAGAAAGAAAAGGCTTGTAAAAATGCTCCGTTGCTATGTTTTTCACAGAGCAAACACTCCTGTTTTGGGTCTCAAAGGTCATCTACGCGCTCAAAATAAAAGCTCGATGAAGTCTTGCTCCTCATCCGGCCCCTCGCAACCTTCAACCCAGACTAATGGATCGCACTGGAACCCTTGTTTGGCTTTTACACACACTCGCAACGGCGTCGTCCTATTTGCAGAAACATCGACGGGCAACGGAAATCATTCAGGAACGAAGCCAGTCGGCCACGGAGCGCTGCCGAGTCAAAAGCGGAGCTAATGGGCTGAGCGCAGACGCGGTGCGCACACACACTGACAAGCTGTTTGCCTCTCTGCTTAATTACAGAGAGCTCTCGAGCATTTTGCTGCTTGATTGTCGGCCCGTTTGCGTGGCGTGCGTTAAACCGCTAATGCGAAATGTTGGAGTCATCTTGTGTTCAAATGAGTCTCTCCCAGTGCAATTTGGAGTGAGTGGTCATCACTTCTGCCGATTATATCCGATTAGCCACATCAGCGGAAGACAGAGGCAATGGAAATTACTACTTTTCTTTTTTTTTTTTCTTAGACTTTCATCTTGGCCATTTAACAGATCAGTCTCATTTTCATTCCATATGAGCTTTGTGCATATTGTTTACAGCTCTGGCCTTGACATGTGACGCGATGCAAAAACCAGTTCTTTGTTCACCTGCGACCAAAATTTGAATGATGCAAACAACTTGTAATGATTAATGAGGGAGGAAATTCCCTAATAATGACACTGACGATTCTGTAGTAACACACATTAGCAGCATCAAGTCCACATTTGTACCATGGACAAACCACAGTAGGCTAGGCTCGAGTCGGCGTTATTAAGTCCACAGGAACCTCAGGTGAGTAAGTCTCATATGCTGCCATCCATCACAAAATATAGAGGGAGAGTCGAGGGGAGGGGGCGCGACCTTGAGATCCGCCGTTAACGCAACACACACAACAAACTGCAACAATCAAGCGCAGTGACATGACAGATGTAGGTCAAAATGTTCATTTAGAAAGCAGCAACGGATGATCGATACTGCTGAGCACAGCATTGAACACACTGTAATGATTCAGGTTAGGGGAGGACAGAAAGCAAAACCTCTATCTCAGTATTATCCTTTTTGGACACACATTTTTAATTTCTACATAAGCGAAGGACTGTGGTAAAAAGGGCGCTTCATTACATCACGATGTCGCTGGATTGCACTGTCACAACATTACAGACGACCGTGACATCCACAAGCACACATGCTTATCTACACACACCCTGACAGGCTGAAAGGCAGGCGGCCTCCGTCATCTAATACACTCTGACAATCCCCTTGCGTGACAAACGGAAGAAGAAGGGGAAAAAAAAGAAAAAAAATCAATGCTGCGCTGTCACTTCTTTTATTTCCAGCAGAGACGACCCCGTCCGATCCCCTATTACTGTTCAACAGGAGCGATTGCCCGCGATAACACACGTGCGCTCTTTACACACACACACATAAAAGGTTAGTCTCAACATATCGTGATTAAAGATGAAGTTAAAAAAGGAGTGTGTTAGAGGAGGCCGACACCGGTGAGAAATCAATACGGCCCGAAACACACTCTCCATCGCACCTCTGCAGACGACTGCACTCACCATTGCTGGAGAGGAAGGAGCGAATGGCGCACGCAGCCTCAAAGAAGAATGCCATGAGTGTCCAGGCGAACAGGGGCCTGTTCACATTTTACCGAGCCTTAGCCAACCCCAAGGAGTGTGTGTCTCTGCTTCACCACCGTTGGGAGTGATATGAAAATAAGCGAGCTCTGGGCCCGAGAGGTAATCTGAACACTTCCACCGTTTCATTCAAATGAAGGCACCACCAACGCCATCCAGAACAAAAGCATGCCAGGAGGAAGTTACCGAGCCAGAGAAGCGACTGGCCACCAATAAAACCTTTCATGTCATCTAAAGTCATTATGTTAAAAAAATTTAAAATAAAAAGCAAGCAATCAAAAAACGGATTCCTGGCAATTTTAAAAACCTGTCAAACAGGATAACAACAAGATCTGCAATGAGAGGAACTATTTACAGGTCCATTTGAATATGTCACATTTGGGTTTTTTTGTACCAACAATTTCCTCCTAAGGCACTCGTCAAATGAGGAAGCAGTCGGTGTTACGCAATCTGGGATTCATTTGTTAATGAAAATGGTAAACCTGAGACCTTGTTTTTGACCTCCGCTGCGTCTCCGTCAGATTGCATCTATACTCTGCTCGGCCCAAAAAAAGGGGAGGGGGGGTTATTTCTAAGATTTTATGCCTCAAAGCTGACCTTCGCTGACCCTAAATGCCACACGTAAACAAATAAATAGAAAATCAATCAGACTCCTTAAGCATCACTCGAGTCCTGCACTGGAGTTGAGGTCCATTACAGCACCATTAGTTGAACTGAGCCACGGAGGGGAAAAGTAACACCACATGTTGCATGTTCTTTTCCTCCGTGTGCTGACGGAAGCAGAACTTGCAGCGAGAGAGCGAGCCATGTACTCAGTTTGCCACGTTAATATTCTGCTGCTCTTTATGAGCCTGAAACGGAGAAGCGCATTTGTGTTACAAAATAAATCCACTGTTAAACAATCCTGAAAGAAGTCACATTATAAAATAATTGCATGGCTTGCTATAATCCCCATATGGACGAGAATTCATCGGATTAGATAAACACGCTACCAAACAATGAATCATAGCTACAAATGAATAAGACACATTACAATATAGCAGAATGATGGCTTCTTTTTAGCTCCATCTGTTTGCAAGCTAAAAACAGCAATCCCCCTGTATCATGTGATGTTTCTCTCATTTGCGCTCCACACACAGTTTAGGGAAATCAGGGCGGCCCGCGAGGAAACGCAGACACTCTCGCCGTGCTGCTCACAACACAGATACACGCGCTATTCAATTACTCAACGGCTCTGCTTAGCTCCGATGAGGTTAGATCAATGAGACTGCCGCTAATAAGTGGGGGGACAGGGTACATGCAGGGCAATCTAATCTGCAACGCCGGGTGATCTGCATGAGTGTGTTTTTCAGTGTTGTGCAGAGGAAACTACACCTCAGCACTTTTAGGGCAAACAGCTAAACATCTCCACGTGCTAGAAGGGGAAATTTATGGCAAAAGGAATTGAAGTGAATGCGATGACGAAAATGCTGGCAATGTCCTACTCATGCAATCAAAGAAATGTGGAAATTTACATAATATCTCCAGAGAAATTATGATTTATGCGCGTTTTCCCTGATGTATTTAGAGCAACACTACGTGACTTTCCAGTGTGATTTTCCTCTGTCGGGCTTATTAGTGAGGAGTCGGTCACGGCAGCTCACACGGCTGGTTATTGAGAGTGACAGGTGGGTTTACAGCCGTCCGTCAGGAGAGGTTAAAGGCGAGAGCGATGCGAGCCGACATGGGGTGGGGGTCAGCGTTGGCGTAACGCCGACCAATGCAGCGCTACTAGATTTTCCCGCATCAAAATCTACAACTATTCACGTACTGTTCGAGTATCTGCAGGTTCGGCTGAGGTGTGGCGGGGCCGCGATTGCACCGGAGTGGGATGTTGACTTAAGGGCGAAAACAAAGACGGAGCGTTTGAAGGAGCAATTCCGCCTCCACCTCCTCACAACTACCGGGGAGGAGGCATCTGAGCGACGGCTCCGCTGCCAGGTGACACTCCGAGATAACAGGAGCACCCGCTTCCCCTCGAGCCGCTGTTTTAATCCAAATACCAAAAGGTCCTGCTTCAGAGTTATTGTCCATCTCCAATTATTCATACGATATGAGTGACGGTTTAACTAGAAAATGTGAAACTGGAGTCTTGTTTTTTTCTTTTTCTTTTTTTGTGCTCATATGTGAGCAGAGGGCAAGTGGGACCGGAGAAAGCAGCACAGGCATACATCACTCGGCCAACGCGTCCACCGGGCTGCACGGACTGACAGAGACATCCATCACACACACACACTGCAGCAGCATAAAGGACAAGCACCTACAAGCAAACACACAAAAGCGTTTTTTATAGTGTGTCTCCAATGACGGTAGAAAAAAACACATACATTTATTGCTGCGAATCCTGATAGACACGGATATTTTAGTATGCAAGTGCAGTCACAGCTACTGTACCTGCACGCCAAGATAACTCACCGTCCCGCTGCCTCCGTCTGAATCAACTCTTATACATAATGTAGTGGCGGCGACAGCTGTGTATCAGTATTCTGAGTGGTTGCAGGCGGAGCAACAGTAGCAGCGGTGTGACAATATCATGATCCGACCGGTGGCTGGATCAGCAGCACTGATGTAAACAACGGAGTTTTGCTCGATGGGATTTTTCTCTACATTCATTCCATGATTCGATTCCTAAAAAATTCCGCATAGTTGCTTGTTTTCAGCTTTTAGATGAATTTGTGTCTGATGAATTTAGAAGGAAACTGGATAAAATCATTCCAGACTGGGAAACCAATGTGGATTTGTTTGTGTTCTCATATGTGCACGGGGCATTAGTGGCCACCCAATCACTGCCTCTATCGCCAACTAATTCACTTCCACTGAAAGTGATGGACGACTGCCAGCAGCTCCTTGATAATTCACCGACTATCGACGTAACTCTCTTCTTGGTCTCACAGATAAAATCTACCAGTTGCAGTTGCCACATTCATTCAGATGTTAAGTTAGGAGTCATGCTTTTACTTAGCAAAACCTCGCCAAATATAAATCAATTCCATCCAATCAATCTGCCTTTTTGGTCGTTTTTATATCAAGATACATAAAAATTTGGATTGTTGTTGAGTTTCGCTGAGGATTTTTGGTCCACAGCAGTTGTGTGGAAGCTTAATTGTTGATTGTCTAACCAGCCACACAATCAATATGCCAAACGGGTGGGTGAGAGCGAGCCTAAGATGACATTGAATGATGACAGTAGCAATGCTGCACATACACGCATATGAAGAAATGTGGGTTTCAAACACACTAAATGGGCTACCTGCAGTGTGATGGAGAAATGATGAGGCGAAAACGCATATAAATTGGTTTCCTGTCGCTCGTAAAGCATGGCAATATTGCTCGGTCTTAACCATTTGCTGGCAATAATAGGCTTACAGCATTCCAGCAGCCTCCTCCTGAACAAATAAAAGAAAAAAACAGGCTGTGTAGATTCTCTAATATCTCCCTTGCCTATGTTTAGCATCTCAGCTTGGCTGTGCAAAGTTGCAAACTAATAAAGTGTGTGTGTGTGTGTGTGTTGGTTGGGGGGGGGGGGGG
>CAESWR010000196.1:590698-603256 GCA_903171835.1 Mullus surmuletus | reverse complement strand
CCTCCCACCCAGCCCCTCCCTATGCAGTGTCGCACCACCTACTACTCCCACAGGAAATCTGATTATTCATTCACATCACTCTTAAGAACTGAAAATAAGCCGCCTTACTCTTCACAATAAAAAAAACAGCTCGAGGGAGAAAGTCAGCAGCGAGCAAATCTGGATAAAAGCAGTATAGATTGCTGTTTCTCTGATGACAGATAAAGAGACAGTAAATCTCAGCAGTCATGTTCACAGAATCAAAGAACTGGTCAATAACAAATGTTTCTTTAATTTGTATTGATTACAATTCATCCTCCACCCTGATACATCACCGTGCACACACACTTTAACTACAGTGGCTTGTGTCTCCAGAATCCCGATGACACCAAGGACCAACGTGCTTCCATCCCTGCACGTGGCATAGACATTGGCCGGAGTCAGCGTATCCTGCGTCTGCACAACAACTGACTGACTGCTGCTAATAAGTGTTAGTGCTCCATCAAAGCAAAGAAAATCAAAGCTCTTGATTAATCGCAAACAGGCTGTCAACACCACTGTACTTGCGAGAGTTTAATCACTATTGTTCATACTGGTGTTCAATATGCTGGAAAAAACAAAAGCAAATGTAAAAATAAAAAAGGCTTCCAAAGGGCCTGTAGGTTGATTCACTACACCATTACGCACAAAATAGTGGGGGAGAAAACCGTTTATTTACACTAATTGTTGCTGGTTTGAAACACATTTCTACTAATAAAGATTTCCTGTCATGTCGGCTACGGTGAGATGAGGGTCAATGCCAGGCCTCTGTGTGCATGTGTGTGTATAATTAGGCAGCATAGCTCGCAGCCCACCAGCCAACAGCCCTTTCCATATTCTATGATCTACCAGACACCACTGATAGACCCCCCCGCCCCCCGCGCCCCTTTGTCTACCCCTCCCTGTTTGCCTCATTTCGACCCGCACCTCAGGCCTGGGTGAGTATTTGGGTTGGAGGGGTGGGTTGCTGGTCTGTTGATAGCACTAATTTACCAGTCGCCACCCCACACCACGTCTGCCGGGCATGGTGAGTGTGTGTATACGTTTGTGTTTGTGTGTGCGTGTGTGTGTGTCTCCTTCATCTTCCCACCGGCTGCTCCCCTCGTCCCCTAGCAATGAAAGGCAAAGTGGTAAATGAGGATAAAATCGCCAGCAAATGTTAGAGGCCCGGTCTTTTCAAAAAGGCAAGCGAATGGAGCTGTGATCACACACACACAGAGAAACACACAAACACATCTGTGTCATGTGGGGGTTCAGCAAAAGACTAATGAAGCGCCAGAGGAAAAACTGAAACAGCGAAAGAATACAAAACAATGCAAATTACTGCAAATCATTTGATCTTGATATGTCATGTTTGTGGATTTTGCCTTTCTTGCCATTTGTGATAACTGTCAAAGGGTGTGAGCGCGCTTTTCGGTGACAGGTGACGATATCCCATTAGTTTTCACGCACACATTTCTTTGTTTTTGGGGTGGGGAGGTTCGGTCGGGGGGAGGTGGGGGGCATAGGCAGCAAGGACACGCAGTGACTATGCATTATTAAAAAGCCCCGAGTGCAGCCATGATGATGAATGTCTGCCTGTTTAATGGGTTTAATGGGAATTCCTGAAATCATCTGGGGCATTTTTAATTGTTTATTACCGACTTCTTTTCTTTTCTTTTGTAAGAGAAATGATGTGAAAAACCCCTCAGGTTTTCTTTTCATATCAGCGGTACAATAAGTCATCTGATTTAGTTACTCTCATTAAAAGAGTGTCATCAAACAATTGCTTTCAGTCCTTCACTCCTTCTCCACAACTCTGCTGCTGCCGCCTGCGTACGCATTCATCTTTATAAGAATATCTTCAACGAGAATTGGCTTCTCTGTGAACCGTTGAGCTGTCACAATCAAGCTTTTTATTCACAAAGCTACTGTCTATGTGTGTGTAACAGCGTGTGCTCTGGCAGAAAAGATCCCCTCTCACCTCGTTTGCCCTGGATCTCCCTCCGAACTCCCTCACCATCCAATTATGTGGAACAACCCTGTCGAGCCAACGGCTGTGACATATCTGTGTGCGTCTGTGTGTGTGTGTCCGTCCGTCTGCGTGTGTGCGTGTGTGAGTGTGTGCGTGTGTGCGTGCATGCTACACCAGCATCTGATTTATGATAACACAGAGCTGCCTTAAAAACAATACCATGCTTGTCAAAGTAGGCAGGGGAAAGGACAAAGACATCGGGAAAAGTGTGTGTGTGTGTGTGCGCACGTGAGCGAGCAAGGCAGACAAACAGAGAGAGAGAGAGAGAGAGCAAGAGAGAGAGAGCGAGAGAGAGCGAGAGTGTATTCACCCTATGCCAGCTGAATTTACTTTGATCTATTGAGGTCAATGTGGAAATCATCTGGATCATGCTGTGATTGGGCAGACACCACATCGGCAGTGCAAACCCTCCACACACACACACACACACACACACAGTCAAACGGGGTGCACACAGTGTAAAACATCTCATGAGTTATTAATGCCGTTTGCTTGCTCATCACCAGTATTTGTTTCTTTTGCAGACACACGTGCCCAGGGAGTGTGTCTAACGGTTTTAAATCATACGCACAGAAATAAGACCGCTGGAGGAGATGCATGAGAGTGTAGCTGTAGGAGAGAATATTTAGAGGATTTATATAAAAGAACACAAAAGGTACAGTGTGCACAACATCAAATTGAACTGAGAAGGTGACAAACACACACACTCACACACACTGTCAGCAATGCAGACAGCGAGCACGATCGCCATGTCTGAATTAAGAACTACTGCACTCTAGTGTTTACTGTCTGCCAACACATGTTCCGGAGCCCGAATAAAAATCCTCCCAGGTTCTGTCCGACGAGACAGAATCAAAGGGAATCGGGATATGTGACATAATGGAGAAGAACTTTATCAGTCATTTAGAATTTTAATACAGATGTCATGAATTCTGATCAAATCTATATTACCATTTTGTGATTTACAATAGATTTAACAATGCACTCCAGCAAAGTATCTAATCTGTAGCCAAATAGTCTGAAATTAACATTCACCTGAGGTGAATAGTAAAAGGTGAGAAACTGAACCATCAGTAAATTTGGAATAGAACATTTTTAAAGACCTAAAGCTATACTTTGTTGTTTCGTCAGTGATGCGGTCTTAGATTTCTTATATTAGTGTAAAACAAGTGGATCAATATTGCAGATGTCGCTCCTAGAAGCTCCCCCAACCACATTTGAAGTCGTGAAAATCCACCAATCATTATAAATTATAGCCGGGAGAAATCTGTAAGCTGAACAACATCCTGAAACCCACCTGACATCAAATGTGATAAGAGAAGTCCTCAACAGTTTAAGCTGAAAGAGTTCACACATCCCACACGTTGTAACAGACGTCCACATGAGGGTGCTGTGTCCACTTCCTCCGCATCCCATCACCCCCCTTGTTCGTCAGCTGTCAGTGGCATTATATCACACAATGAGCACATAGGGCCGTTCTTTGGAGGGGGAACATCTGGTTTGACAAAAGGTCGCTACCACCCAGATCACAGATGATATACAGGCAGATTTCTGTCCGAGTATAGAGCAGTACAGAAAGAAACGTCAAAGCGTTCTCAAAAACACTCGTCAAGGTTGCCCCGTTTCCTGTTCGCAAATGAATGAATGGCGTGAGCAACATCTCGGGGGTGAAAAAAAGAGACTAGTTAAGAAATGGCTGGTTCAATCACCACAAGTTTCAGATGATCCCACCCACCTCACCACAGCTGAGTGACGAAACAAACCAGCGAGTGTGATTGCCGTCAATGAATAGAGGCTGTGAGTCAGTAACGGGGAGAAAACATGAATCATAAAAACCCATCGGAGTCACATGTTGCGCTCTGCATCCTGAATTGATAGAAAAAAACTTAAAACAATTGAGTAAAATGTGAGCAGCGACCTCCGATCACACAGCATCAGCACCGTGCTGCGCTGTTCTTTCCTCATTTGCCAAGACCTTGAGGCTTGAAAGCCATTACCAACTAACACACAATACCTGATCCAAGAGAGAGCCTCTTGAGTGCATTAGCGTGCGAGATTAAAACTTTAGTGTCCATTGAGAGCACACATTAAAGCCCACCACATAAAACAGAAAGTCCAAGATCATCTGCATCAGACAGGACATCAGAGTCCAGACCAGCATACAAAGGCCGCATTCACTATACCAACAATATTTCACACCTCTTAGTTCATGTACTTCCCACACACCCACACAGCCTTCCTCGTCAGTGCACATTTGTGCTTATGACTGATATTTGTATAATAATAAACAATATCGTGACAGAGGATGCTTGTAAAATATATTGATAAAATAGAGGAGAAATGTCACCAGCTTGGAAAAAGCTCTCCTTTCTAATTAAATAAATGTGGAATTCAAAAATGACATCAGCCCATTGAGCCCCAGGAGATCTTGTGATCTATATTAAGACGGAGAGTTTACTCTGCCTCCACCCTAATCTCAGCGTCTCTGTTCTTACATGAAATGGCTGGTGGAGCATCACAAGGACTGAAGACAATTTTGGTCCTGAACTTCACGTGATTCAAGTGGCTTCACAACAGTAGACAAAGACTTTTGAGAGTTGTTTACGGTAGCAAGTGTTCAATCATCAATAGTCAATAGTCTGAAATGGTGCACTCTTAGCCCGAAACCCTCTACCCTTAGAGGTCTGCCTATTAGGAAATCCAATATCCATGTAATTGTCTTTGAGACCGCTCCACCATGCTCCTGTAATTTGTCAAAAGTTTATTACACTAAACACTGAATGGAAATTTGCAGACACCCCTGCAGGAGCTTTACAAGTCATCAGATGCCTTTACAAAACCAAAAATGTAATGATCCAAATATAATGCAATCTTTACTTTTAGCATTTGACCTGCAGGCTTGGAGTGGCTAGTATTTCCACACAGGATCGCAATGACACTCGATACCCACAGCGGGAGCTCCAGTGACCCGAAACTCTGACACATCTTTTCTTTCTCCAACATCGTCAATGACGTTGTCAGGTAACCAGTAGGCAACCCTTCTATCCAGATTGCCCTGTATAATATTGCCAAATATCTATTAGGTAGCAGAAAAACTACAGCTACTGGTTTATCTCAGCAGTTCCTATTTCCAGCCAGTGATGAGAGGAAGTGAAAGTGATGAGCCAGATACAAAGCACGTTGGACCCATCAACCATGACATACTTGACTGTTCTTCGGTGAGGAATTAAAATCTATTGCACTTCAGTGAAGCAACACACAACGCACTGCAGGCTAAAGATTACATCTGTGTTCAGGACAAAAAGAAAGCAATGTAATTAGAGCAAAGTCCTTCAGTGATGAGAGCTACGGCTCCCCTCTATGGAGGTGATGAGCCACATCTACAGCCCATGAAAATACTTTTTCCCTGTTGTGGACTCGGTCGCATTCTGACACAGTAGCACTGTCCTCTAAGAAGTTCACACACAAGCAGGAAAAACACAAGTCCAACAAACAGAGACGAGGACACGAGCGCATGTGTGAGCTCGGACATTTAGTGCAGTGCCATTCTGCATACTGTAACATGAGCTCTTGTCAGGGTTTGATTTTTACAGCATCACTCGCATCTCACAAAACAGTCAGAAGATGGAAAGCTGTGAAAAGCTGTTTTGACGAGTTACTACTTAGGAAGGTTCCCGACTGGAACAGAATCTGTTGTCTTCTGCAACCAAAACATGATGCTGAACAATTGGGTATTACACAACTCATAACAATCACTTTTTGTTAGAACAGAATAGTCATAGCTTCCTACTTTTCTTCTGGACAGGCCATGACTGGTCCTGGCCTCCACTTTAATGAGCTGAACTGGATTTTCATCTGATATTTTCAGAAAAGAGGCTTGCTGATGCACATATCACAATTAATTATGCATGCACACATCACTGCAGCATATGCATAACAGTTTTATCACATTTCACTTTTTCTTTTCCAGCAGATAAAAACTTGTGCCACATTGCGAATGCATCCTCCGCTGGCTCCCAGCCCGACAGTGTGAAATTCATTAGAGTTGATATTCTCAAACTCGACAGTGTCGGAGGGTGTATTGTCGAGTTGTGGCTGTACTGACCCCCATCCTGTGAAGGTGGGAGTAACTGAGAAAAATCAACTGATAAATGGCTGTGCACTCCCACAGACAGGAGAATGCAGGGCTTTATGGACCCATATGCACTGCACACAGTCTCACATACACCTCTCCTTACCACACATACCACACGGAGGTCTCCATGGCAGCCACAGAAGTCAGCCAATCAGAAGGGGGCCAGGAGCTTTCTCAGATTTCACACTTTTTAGAGGAAGTTTTATTCGTAAATGTGAACAGCTGGTGCTTTTGCTTTGGACTGAATGATGTGTATGTCACCACATTGCTGAATCACAACATATATATATACGATATATTCTGATCAATCTCACATTTAGCTTTCACAATAGTCTGGCACATGAACCAATTGAATATAAAATGCCACAGAAGACCTTGTTGTTTGGAAATGAGTAAAAGTGGTCTTAAATATCATCAGCCAGTTATAGGCCTCATAAAAATATAAATTAGGGGACACAGTCATGATGAGGTAGTACTTCCTGACTAAGAACATAAAATAGCCTGTTTACTGTTAGTAAATTAATCTATTATTTCCTTAATCTGACAGTCAGTCAGAGGCATGTTTTTCATCAATTTGATTCATTTACAGCTTAAAAAACAGTGAGACAAATTTCTGTTCAGTTCATTAAGCAGGGGCGCATGTGAATCGTTTAACTGACAGGAAAACCACCACTCGCAGCCACCTCTGCTTTGCAGCTGCTCATCTCACGCCTTGATTCCAAGCGAGAGAATCTCAGGTCAAGAATGAGTTGGCATTTCCTGTACATGTATTCCCCGGTGGAAACTCCTCAACTCCAAGGATGTGAACGCAGCCTCTGGCATGGACAAAGAATGAGGCCAGTGGGGAAGTGCCTTAAAACCTGCATTATTTACTGCGATCGGCAGGTGCCAACACGTGGTCGAGAATGTCACAGTCTATCAGAACACCGATCACATCACCTGATTACTCGAGGAAAGATTGTCTCAAACACTTAAAGTTCTTTTCAGTAGGAGGTCATTTGTAAACTTCTGACACAATTTGGAGTCAAATGGGCACAGACAAGAAGCACCCACAGTGGGCCATCATTCACCATCATAAAGATACTGCAATATGCAGCAATGGCACCAAGTACACAAAAACTCCATTGAGTGTTTCCTCTTTAAAAACATGAGTGGTTTCCATTCATAAAAGTATACAAAACCAGTAAACCCCAACAAAAATAGTATTACTTATATAGTTTAGTCTGAACAGTGGGCTCTCAGTAAGAAGTACAAACATCACAGCTTCAGCCCTCTTCAGGCCACAATCTGCAGGAAACACAGGAATAGCTGGCTCAGTTTGTTTTTCTCGACGTTGTTTAGAAATGGTTTGACTCGAGGCGAGAGGGTGACTGAGGGGTAATACGGCTGAGGCGTGGAAGGAAAGTGGGGACGGTAGCAATGGGGGGTAGTATAGTATAGTATAGCACAATAACCGTCATCTCCGCTCGCCTGCAGCTTCTCCTCCTCCTCCTCCTCCTCCTCCTCCTCTTAATGAGAAAACCTTTGAAGCAGAGCTACAGTATGTGGCTAATCACAAACCCCCTGGGAGGTCCACACCTTTGTTGATGCTAGACAAACACACACACACACACACACACACACACACACACACACACACACACACACACACACACACACACACACACACACACACACACACACACACACACACACACACACACACACACACACACACACTCTACTAACTTTAGGCAGTATGCCAAAGTCCCACACAAATCAGTTACAGAGTTTCAGCTTATTTTACTATTAAGATCGCACTTCCTGTACAACACAGCTGAAAACTTTGCGGCCTCAATCTGCTTCGTGTGTGTACGAGGGTTTCTTCCCTGTGTTGTACAACCTAAAAGTTAAAAAAAGAAGAAGAAAGAAAGTCTTGAATTTGAAAGATGTGCGGAACCCCATGCACCTCATGAGGCACCTTCATTGCTCATCAGTTTCAGCACGCACAGACAAGGGATGTTGACGTCAGCATCGTACAGGGGGATATTGCGTCAGAGGGTTTTTCTTTTTCTGTGCCAGACACCGAGTTGTGCGTGTCTTAAATGTGTAGTGTTTCACCACAAGGGATGAAAACAATCCTGTTACAATCGCCAGACGAGGACAGCTACTTAAGTTTTATGACTGCCATAACAAACAGAGCAGATAATGATTTTCACTGCTGAAAGAGGATGCACATATCAAACTGAGATGCAGCATATCTTTGTGTACTTGCATGCACCTGTGGTCACATCTGACTACGCGTACAGATGAAAGGCAGTCATGAAACTCTGCATTTCATTTCACACCCGGGCTCCAGAACCAAGGCTTCTGCACACGTACAAACGCCTGCCTACATCCATCTCATTAACGAGCAATGATGCTGCAAAAAACCCACATCTCCACTTCTATAGTCTTCTTCTCTGCTGAGACATCCTGTCTCCCTCTCAGCACAGCCATGGCGACACATTCATCACCTAGGTAACGCAGTGGCAAGTCGCACCAGAAATAGTGTTGTGTTTAATGCTATGAGGATTTAAAGCCGCGGGTTCTTTGGGTGCCTTCACTTTGAGGAGGTTTTAGATTTGAGGAAAGCGAGAGGAAAATAAAAAATGCTCTCTCTGATCCCATTAGCTGCACCGCAGACGGTTCAGGCAATAGATGTATATCAGGATTGAAGGCAAACAGTCGGAGAGGGTTTAAATCTTCAACGTATTGGTATCATATTTCCATTCATGGAGAGGATAAAGCACACTCGTTAGACAGCTGCATCAGCAAGCATTACATCGAAAATTCCCACAGGTAATAAATCAGTGCAGAAGGGCCGCTCTATTTGCATTCTGATTGATTGAATCTTGGTTTTCAAGAGTTAAATGCTTTACTTTTGCAGCGTCCCTTATTTTGACATTCCATGGTGTGGACTTAAACAGATGTGCTGCCTGCTCTCAACAGATGTTCACAACAAAGGGTGCAATAGGAGATCAGTCATTTGTTTTTGGTGAGGACACAAGGTGACCAGTTTGTTCCCAAGCAAGAGTCCCTCATCAAGAGGTTTGAACAGAATAGGTCGATTTTGTTCCTTTATGCACACTATGTAGTAGATTTGCTGACCTGATAAAATGACACCTCTAAAATCTGAGAGCTGCTCTTCTCACTTTCTGTTTCCAAAGAGCCTGGGACAGTCTCTCAGGCTTTCAGAGCCACTGAATAGACACAATGACACAATCCAGCCGTACTAAGATCCAACATTTCAGCTCATTTATTAATAGTTTAGATGAAACCTATTCTCCAAAAAGTTCAGTGTTCCCTCCCACATTCAAAGACTGTCTGAGCATGTTTGCAGCATCGCCTCTGAGGACAGATTTACCTTGATTTATGGTTTCAATTGCCCATATCGCACATTTGTAGAAGGTGTAAAGCCTTGACTGCAGTATGATACAGTAGCAAATGCGCTAAGGCTCTCTGGTATTAACACTTGCAAACCAGAAATGTATACAACGAGGCCTCAAAGCCCGAAAAGTTAGAATTCATACGGGAGGGCGCAAACACACCTCAGTCTGGGCTGCCATGTACACCACGCAGCGCTACAATGGAAACAATATGACGAGGCTCCCAGTTCCCCTGTTGCACATGCTATTCGGGACGGGCCTGGACAAGCCTTGCTTAGGTGAGTGAAGCAAGAGCCAACCAAGGGGGAGAGAGAAAAATGTGTGTCATACACAGGAATCCTCTGGTGGGGTGACAGAAAAAAACAGGTTTGTTCTCCAATGTACTTTTCTGAGCCCATCGCTGACAGACCTCCAAGTTTCAGTCATGAACTACATGTGCCTCAAGATCTTAACAAAAGTTTCTTTTTTTTTTGCTTGAAATCCAAGACAACCTAGCAGAATGGTGGCACGGTGTGTGCTGCCAAGACGTGTTGGTATTGCAGTTTTATCCGGGACATTACAGTAGTTCACGGTGCCAAATAACACTGCTGCAGAAAACTGTCAATCGCCCTGTGAAAATCATTCCAGAAATCTTATGAAAATTATTCCCGTGAACAGAACAACTGGGAAATCATCTTCACAATCTTCAGTGTCGTCACTGCTCATGACACACAGTCATCTTCCCCTCACACACACTCAATCATGGGATCTATTGCAGTACTGGGTCTAATAGAAGCTCTCTAAATACTACCCACAATGCTGCAAACAAACATGTTCCATAATTGCATGTTTTGATGGGATCTTCCGTCCAAACATTTTTATTCCAAAATGATACGTCCCTGCAAATAATACATGTTACTATATAAACATTTCCTGACGATTAGCGTTGACCTTTGAGCAGGGGCGAGATGTTTCCTTCTAAGCCCCCACACGTTAGATAGAGAATTGTGTCATAAGTAAGAGGAAGAGGAAGCAGTACAGCTGGCTCAGCGTGTTGACAGAGTGCTTTAAGAGCAACCTACTAATTGACTCAATTAGCCTGATGTAAACGGCCAGATTTACTTCAATGGGCAAACTTTACGGCCTATTTAACAATGATTCATCATGCTTTATGGCGGAAATAAGGAGGCAGTGTTTTTTTATGCTGTGAGACAAACATTAATACGGTGCTGAAACCAAGTTTTAACTAAAAAAAAAGATGTGTTCATTTGAAAATGCTGAAAATAGCAACGGGGGGAAAGTGGGGGCTGCTAATCCATCACTTTTAATAGTCTTGTGGGAGGGCGCTGCTCCATTCTGGCATGACTCTTCCAATCCACAGCCTCTCATTTAGAGTTACGAAAAGACAACAAAGCCGAGGTGACCGATCCCTCTATGACAGCTGATGTCGAGACAAACACCATCCTGTGAATCAGATCTGAATCAGGAACTGTAAATGAAGAGACAGACCCGCAGACTCAGACACGCATGACCTGATGGGAGTGGGTGGAGGGTGGGAGGTGGGCTCTTCCCAGCAAAACACAAGTTACACAAAGGCATCGACATGAGCAAGACCCCTGGCATGAGGCCCACCGCTGGTGTGTGGGGGCGTGAGTGACCATGAGCCAACAAACCGCTGTTACATCAGCTGAAGAACCTAACCTGCAGCCAGAGAGAGACCCCCCCAACAGAGAGCACTATTAATTATTCCCACAGTTTTGCACGCCCACTATTGTTTCTGAATCTCATCCAGTTTGTTTCCACCGATTATCCCAGTTGACAAGCTGAAGTGCTCGTGTCCTGCTGGGCAACAAAGGTGGAATAGATTAAGCCGCCACCATTAAGTGCTTACCCTCACTGAGCTGCAGGATTCTGGGAAATTCATCCACTTGAAAACTAAATGGAGGAACTTGGGAGTACAAAAGCATTGTTATAAAAATGCGGGTACCCCATTGGACCGACCTTCGTGTCTCCCGGTGCGGCACAACTTTTCGCTAAAGGTGTGTTTTGAAATCTTTCACACAAACTGATTTACCACAAAATGCAACAGAAGATTCCTCAAGTCAGTTATACATGTGTCTTGTTGTTTTACAACAGGAGGCTTCATCTCTACACACAACATGACTGTCTGGTTGGAAGAGGAAATACCAGGCCTGAAAGTCTCAACCAGCTACCCCACCTCCTTTCACATCAGCCAGACCGCTTCATACAAACAGAAATAGACAACGGAGGAGAACAAAGAGGAGAAGCAGATAATAAGCACTGATCCACGGAGGGCAGAACACAGTGCCCAAAAACATTCTTTAAAAAAAGGCCTTCCTCATTCTATTCCCATGTTCATAAGTCAGTTGGCTGACTCATGGCACGCAGACAATCTCAGTCATATTGCTACACTTTCTTGAGGAAGCGTCGGAGAAATGCGGCAGCGCTAGAGTGTCTGTTGCCTGGACCAAGTGACTCTGACTGGTAGACCTCCCATTATGAGCATCTAAAGCCTACATCTGAAAGTAAAAACAGTTTGAATTGTGCACCGTGTGAACGTGAGCTCCCCTGACACACCGATCCACCTTAAGCCTGTAAACCTGAGGGCCTTTGGGGAATATTTGCACAGAGAAAGTTGCATTGACTTTATAAATCGCCGACTCTGCGGCGTCAAACCTGTGTGAAATCACGAGACAGGGGCAGCACCTGCATGACGTCACAATGGATGTGCATAATTCCATGGCAACCGATGCGATCTGACCCACATTTCAGAGAAGAATGTGGCTGGTATTACAAGATTTATTTATTTTTTATCAGATTGTTTGCAGCGGCTCATCTTTCGGACCTTAAGGGAGCAAAAAACAACTATCTTGGGTGCAGTCTGATGTAAAACCACTAATGTGAGCCAAAGAAAATCCCGGAGCAGGGGGTTTACGCTGAAAATCGGGGGGCTTAGTCTCCGTCTTTCTGCAAGCTCGTGCATG
>CAESWR010000196.1:553814-568357 GCA_903171835.1 Mullus surmuletus | reverse complement strand
TTAAGACCTGATTTGAAGGATCTGACAGTTTGAGCTCACCTCAGGTCTCCAGGTAGTTTGTTCCACAGGTGAGGAGCATAATAACTGAATGCTGCCTCAACCTGCTTGGTTCTTCTGGTTCTTGGAACACACCACAAACCGGTTCCAGATGACCTAAGGGGTCTGGATGCTTCGTAGGGATCCAGCGGTCTGGATCAGCTGGAGCTGCCTGATTGATTCTTGTTAAGACCTGTAAGGATGCCATTGCAATAATCCAACTTACTAAAAATGAATGCATGGATTCGTTTTTCCATGTCTTGTTTAGACAGAAACCACTTAATTCTGGCTATGTTTTTCAGGTGGTAATAGGCAGATTTAGTGATAAACTTTAGATGGCTGTTGAAGTTCAGGTCTGAGTAGATAATTACACCAAGATATCTGGCTTGATTTGTAGCTGTCAAAGACATAGAGCCATGGTGAGCGCTGATCTTTAACCTTTCATTTTTAGGGCCAAAGCGTGGATGTCTAACAGTCTTAGTGTTTGTACTATATCCAGGGTTTGGACCTGCGCGTAGAGCACACCCACTGCTTCAGCCATCATGGAGAAGGGGGTCACTACTACATAGATACCACACCTGACAGCGTGGAGTACCTGGGCTACTTCATGCCTGCAGAGTTCGTGTACCGCATCGACCGTCCCAAAGAGACCCATAAAGTTGGACGAGACTGAAGCACTCAGTGAAAAAAGAGGAAACAAGAATCAGCCCATGATACTGAATCAATGATATTGAATTTTTGTATTCATTATTAGAATATACCACACAAAGATCAGATTTACAGTTGGATTTTAAAAAATGCATTATTAATTCTTGAAAAATTAAAGTCACTGAATATATAATTAAACACCAACGTTGATTTTATTTATTTATTTATTTGTTCAAAATGAAGTTGATTTTGCACCCTATAACATCTAACCATGGAAACCTTTTCCGAAATGATCCAAAATATAACCTTTGCAAGATGTGCCGTTGTAATTCCATCTACACACTCTGAAGTTACCGGATAACCTGATAATTAATTACATTTAACACATTCCTCCAGTTTGAAGAAACCATTTTCCTCTATTTGACAGCAGCGTCCACTTGTTGACCACGTGCAAACACTGCCCTCTTCCGACCACTCATCGGTAACGCACCATTTCCCACAATGCTGCTGCCGCACTAGCCCGGAAGTAAGACGTTTATTGACAATATGGCCGCGGAACTGGGGTTGGATTTGGGGAAAATTGCAATTTGACAGCATTTCACTGGCACTGCGGCAGCGCTCCCTTTCTGGCTCGGGGCGTGTTCGGAACCGATGCATTTGAATGAAGGGAGCCGCGAACCCGCGGGACGGTGTCAGTGAGCCGAGGAACCCGCCGGAGCGCCGAACCCGTCATGTCGTTTTTCAAGAGGAAAGGTGAGGAAGCTACGAGCGAGGGGGGGGGGGAGACGGGGGGACGGGAGGGTGGTACCGGGGGATGTGGAACCAGCTTGGAGGAGGAAGGGGGGGGAGAGGGTCGTGGTGGTCCAGAACCGAGGGCAGAGCGGTGCTGGTGCGGTGCTGCGGACCTGCTGCCTCCGCCGCTCACCGCAGCAGCTCTGCTAGCTTAGCGCCGCCGGCCTCAACACCTAGCAAAGCAGCACAGCGGGCAGGAAATACACCAAAACACACCAATAGCTCGTTGTGTCCAAGCCAGAGGTGTTAGTTGACATACATTCATGCCCATTGTTTATCCTTTATAACCTTATAAAGCCCCCCTACCCATAAAACGTAGCATGCTAGCAAAGGTGTTGAGCAGCCTTGAGTGGACAGCAGGGCTGATGGGACATTTTTACCCATGATTCCATGATCTTCACCAGAAATGATCATAACTATGCATTATTACCCATTAATTATCTCTCATATACGTTTACTGAATACACTGTCTGTGTTGTTGTGTCCTGTGACATTCATCTGCCAGTTCATGGTAAGTTTGGAGCAAGTACATCAACCTCTTGAGGTTTTAAAACGAATCAAGACAGTAAAACTGCCTCTAATGTGTTGTGTGAGCCATCAATGGGGTGTCACAATGTTAGAAATGCCTCCCAGAATTGTGTGAAGAGGTGGGACAGCGCAGGGACAGCCAACCTATTAAAGTATCCCACCTATTTTCTTTTATTATAACAAATGGAAGACCTGTTGATTTGGATTCTATGAATTTGTAGCTAAAAAAAAAAATGCACCGGCTAAACGTAAGAGAAGATGTAATAATGCGCTTGTAATCCTAATTAGATTCAAAGAGGAATTCTCACAGATCCGGGTCAGTACAAGTGTATTCCCTCCCTTTGATATAAAGCACGTGCCTGTGAGCTGATAGGACGCGGAGGTGGTGATTGTGACATGGCTTTCAACAGAACTCTACTCATGTCCACCGCTGAAGCCCTCCCAGTAACTTCACACTCAAGAGTGACGTAGAGCGTTTTTTCCCTCCGTCTCGAGAGTTCAAAAGTGGCTGATGCAGCAGCTTTCAAAGGAAATGTTAAGAAAGCACAGAGGGCCGCGACATTCAGGACTGATGGGAAGTGAGTGTTGTCAAGCGACGGCATCCGGCAATGCCTTTACTTGGAGGTATTCCTTTGCCGTGCCAAATCATTAATGCGGTTGTCATAAGGGCAGTAAAAACAGCCAAGCTTTTGATCTTGATAATCGGAGACTTGTTCATCCAGACGACATTGGAGCGTCCTCAGATTATCTTTACGTCCTTCAGTTAAGTACGCGCAGTTTCTGTTGCCAACAACACCTCTGACAGCACGCCTCCCTTGCCTCTGAGGTGGCGGGATTATATCCATCATAGCTGATAATGTGTCCTCCTATCTTCTAGATGATCAGAGGCGGCATTGTTGATAGAATATAAACACATAGCAGGTGTTTTCTGTGATTTTATTATTTGTTTTCTGATTCTGACTAGCTAACTGGGTAAGTCTCGCCAACACGAGCATTCACAAATGTTGGTAACGTCTCACTGAATGGTCCTCTTGTGTTCCATTTTCCCCACGGCTCTCTGTTCATTATGTAATGTCGTTTCTTGAAAATTGATACTTGGCATTGCCGCTCTTTGGAGCGACATCCTAGTCTGAAGCGGTGAGTCACTGATGATAAGTGCCTGCCCTGCATATCTGCTACCGCGCACTCATTCTTTAACTTTGTAGTCTGATTGTAGGCCACAGTGCTTGGGAGTGACATTAGATATTTCTCATGTCCGTTCAGCTCGGTCATATCTTTTTATCCAACCTGGCATTTTGGCCGAGCAGAGAAGCCTGCTGCAATACACCAAAGCTGGAGAACCAAGGAGGGTCGGCTGAAGTTGAGAAGAACTGAGAGAGCTTTCATATAATCGGAACACAGCGTCTTTTATTTCCCTCTTCGTTTGTTCGCAGTGAGTGAGCAAACAGGTCTCTGCCACGAGTGATTTGTTTGCGTAGACGCTCATGGTGGTTCGTACAGCTTTGTGTCTGAGTTGTCTCACCGTCCCATTACTTAACCGGATGGTATTTTCCAGTCTTTCCAGTGTCACCACAACCACCTTTTACCACAATGAATCTCACGCATGATTATTATTTTGTTTTGGTCTCGCCCTTCATTGTGAAAAATGCTCTACGCTTCTCCTCTTACATCACTGGTCTTTTCTTTCTCCCTGCAGCCAAAAGCAAAGAACCTGAGAGAGTGACAGATTCTAAAGTCAATAGAGGTGAGTTCATCATCATTGTCAAATTTCATGTATTTGTGGAGCTTTTGCCACAGTGAGGGCAGATCTTAACATGTGTGAGGAGCTGAGATTAGCTAAACGTTGATTCAAATTGCTCTTAGTTTAAATGGGTGATTACTGTATTTAATCTCCCTTGGTTTTATTGTCACAAAGAGCAGAATTCAACCTCTGGCTATGAAGTGAAACATACACACACACACAAACACTGAGTAGTCTGTGTTCTCAAACATCCCTTGCACCCTGGAGGCATCTTGGAAAACCAGCACGTAGAAAAAGGCCCTTTCATACAAGTCACACTGATGTCATACATCCAAACAACTCAGAACCTTGACCTCTTTTTTTTCCCTTTAACGTTTGAACTTTTATTTATTCGTTTATTTTTAACTTGCAGCTCCAGTCAGCCCTCACTCTCCGTCGTTAGCGCTGAGGAACCACCATGCCATCCAGGAAGCCGCCGGGCCCAGCCACGTGGCCATCAATGCCATCTCCGCCAACATGGACTCCTTTGCACGCGGCCGCACCGCCATTCTCAAGAAGCAGCCGAGCCACATGGAGGCTGCGCACTTTGGCGATCTCGGTATGGACAGTTTTACGTGTTTGATCACCACAGTAATATTTGATCATCTTCCCTTGTATTAGGAATGTCCCGATCCAATATTGATATCAGATATATGTTCGATATCAGCAAAAAAAAACTGTATCAGATTATATCGGCCTGCATCTAAAATCTCCGATATAAGCAGTCGGATACAAGCAGTCCATTCCAGACTCCACTCGAGCACTTTTATGTAGAATAGTCTTACGTTTAAGGTTAGAATTAATGTAACCCATTGGCCAATAATAAATGGGTCAGTTTTTCTAGTACCTACTGTTGCTGACTATTGTTCTCTGTTTGAGTAATATCACTTGATCAAGCCTTTTCTAACATTCCACACTGCAAAATAAGTAATAAAAGTATGTATGATTCATGCTAATATCGTATCGGATAGATATTAGTGTCGGCCAATACTCAAGGCTGCAATATCAGTATTCTATCGAAAGTGAAAAAACACCCCTACCATGTATATGTAAATACCGTATATAAAGTTGGTATCCTGTACATCTTTTTCATCTGTATTTGAGAGTGACTGTGAATGAAAAAAGCACTTCTCCTTTTATCTATCGACAATTGACACTTAATGTCAGTCAGTGGTAAAAGGAAGTAATAGTGTATTAGTACATCAGTGTTTAGCAAACCGTAGCAGCGTGCCACATTGAGGCAGAGGGGAAAAAAAAGGAACTGTGATATTGACCTGCACAATGGACAAACAATCTGAGCGTGTCGTGCATAATCGTGAACATCGAGACTTTGTTAATCCTGTCAGGGTGAACGTGACCACTTTCAGTCACATGACGCCTCCTTCCTTCCCTTTTTTTCAAAATCAGAAGTGTTTCTAAGATTAGATTCCTGCTGCTGCCTTTAATACGAGGTGTGGAGCATGGAGCATTGCTGGGCATGTTGATCGGCAGCGTTGACAGGAACTGCACCAGCAGGTTGTCCGGAGAATAGCCCAGAGGGGGGAGGAACCTGCACTGCCGCTATTACTAAAACACTTGAATGAAACACAGTGCGAGTCACCAAGCTGCCATTTTTAAATAGCAATCAGAGTGAGTGGATCCACACAGGTGCACTGCCTGTAGGAACAGACCGGCAGCGAGGGCGACGGTGTAATTCCTCTTTTTAGAGTAGATCAGATGGCGCATGGCAACAGGCTGCGATTGGATTTGAAAAGGATATGCAAATGAGGCAGGGCTTTTGCGATCTGACGCAGACGGCCGCGCCCGCCGATGTGATGTCAACAGATTCCTGTATTTAGAATAGCCTTGACGGCGTGATATTTGGGAATGCGTAAAAGCTGATTGACAAGCACTTCACATGCACTTCACATGCGGGGACAGACAACTGCTATCTCATCTTGGAAGGGCAAATATAACTTCAGCCCAAGCTGCAGTCGAACCACAGCTGATGTGCTCTGATTTTATAATCCAGCATCTGGTTTGCAGTCAGTGAGTGTGCTCTCTCATTTATTTGGATTCCTCTGCATGTGTGTGTTTGTGTCTGTTATATCCCTCGGGATGGTGGGTGTTACTCAAACACACGGCCTCTATTCCAGATATTGTAAAGTCAAATTGGAATATTTACAAGAATCACACTGCAACATCCTATGTCGCCTTCTGAGGGCTGCGACGCTGCAGTGACTCGCTGTGATTTGACTGCAGAAGGTTGCAGTCTGTGCAGAGTGATTCACACGCACACGAGCGTCAAGACGAGCACGACTTTCAAAAGTTTGAGTCATTTGTGAAATTGTTGCCTTGGGAAACACCAAGAACTGGATTAAAAACAAATTTTGGGGTGGTTTGATGCAGCTCACTCCTCTGTAGAGATCCACATTTTCAGCTTAAAGGGAGGCCAAATGAAGAAAAATCCACTCTATATCATTCACTACAAGTTACAGTTCCCATCAATATACTGCACCGAGTAGTTTGGAGTTTCAAAGCTGTAAGTAACATAAAACGCACCGCTCAGTGTGTTGATATAGCGTAACCGTTCCACTTCTTATTTACGCCTGAAGGCAGTGTAAATCTTATTGTTGGATTGAATGCAGGAGGGTTCTGCTGGTTTAGGCTTTGTAGGCCATGTTGGACCTGTATACTTTAAACACAAATACATAAAGTCAGTATGCCAATGTAAATTATTGTTATTATGAGAAGCTTACATTACAGTCTGAACAAATATAAGGATTCAAATGATTAGATTTTTATTTGCAATATATTCCTGTGAAACTTGTGTTTTGTGAATTGAAAGCATACAAAATATCACTGAAATATCGAAAAGTGTCAGCTTGACATCTCTTGTTCGAGCCTCTGATTAAACCTGTTTGTGTGTGTGTCTGTTTGCTGTCAGGTCATTCCAGTGTGAACTATCACCCCCAGGAGACTCGCTCTCGCCTGTCCAAGACAGTGGACCACGTCCTCAGGGACAATGTGGCAATACCCCACTATATGCACTTCATGGAACTGCAGGGCGCAGACCACCTGGTCCGATTCTGGCTGGAGGCTGAGAGTTTCCGCTCCACCAGCTGGTCCCGAATCAGAGCACACAGCCTCAACTCGGTCAAACACAGCTCCCTGGCCGAGCCGGTCCCGGCTTCGGCCGACGGCTCGGAGCTCGCCCAGCACGTGGTTGGAGCCCTCGGCGGCGCTGATAGCTCCACGGAGCAGCGGGACCCCACCAACAACGACGCGGGCCTGAGACCCGGCACCCCTCGAGCGGAAACACCCAGCAAGCAGACACCCTCCAGGACGGGGACCCCTTACAAGGGACAATCAAACAGCACTCTGAAAGACGTCACTGACAAACTCATGAAGAGTGAGTCTACTTTTCACTCACCTTTATCTGCACACACACACACATTTTTTTCACTTCATCTATTTTAAATTTAGGATCTAATTGTGGAGAATGCTTATTAGGATCGACACTTTCATCTTAAGAAGTGCGCAGTGGTGAAGAATCTGTATTATGAGTATCCGTAACAAGATTTAAACGGGACATCTGCATGGAACTATTTTAAAGCAGTCACCCAGAACGGCACAAAAACCCATGAGTAAGGAAGAAACGTGGTGTTCACTTTGATGAATTAACATTTTTTTCGCAGTTCTTTATCTGCCAAGCAGTACTGGATATCAGCCAAAAGAGTTAGAAAAGTCTGTGTTGGGCCATTGCGCATCCCGAAAGATTATGAAGCTTTCTGTTGATTGGCTGTTAGAGCTCAGGTAAGGTATTTTGTGTTTTAATGTCCCCACACTAAGTGTTTTTTTTTTTTTGGGTGCTGTGTTACTTTATTCCAGGTATAGAGAAAGATGCAGTCACCATCTTTACCAAGTATATATCTCCAGATGCTGTGAGGCCCATCCCCATCACAGAACAAATCCGAAATGACATTGTTGGTAAGATACAGATTGGATCTTAAAAAAATCAAAACAACAAACAAACTTAAATGTAACAAATTTTTTTCAAACAATTCTCTTTCCAGCCAAGATCTGCGGAGAGGACGGCATGGTTGACCCAAACTGCTTTGTTATCGCACAGGTGGTCGTCTTCACCATCCTGGAGCAACAGTGAGTGTCTGTCCCAGTTAATAGTCAGGCGTCAAAGTACCCCCCCCCCCATGCTCTGTTTTGGCATTTGAGATTAAAGCGACTGCCATCCATTGTCATCTTTAACCACCTTGATATTCATCCTTGCCGCCGTTCTCATCTCCCGCCGGTTCTTTCATTTCCAGGCACTTTAGCGAATTCCTGCGGAGCCATCATTTCTGTAAATACCAAATTGAAGTCCTGACGAGCGGCTCTGTGTTTCTGGCGGATATCTTGTTCTGTGAGTCAGCGCTCTTCTACTTCTCTGAGGTGAGTGGGCCCCCATGCCGCCCCAAAACATTCCACAATATTTCTGAATACACCGATGAGCGTGCTCTTAACTTTTAAAAAGCACTGATTTGCCTTTTTGCCTTTTCAGCAAAAAAGGGGGTCACAATAAATAAACCCACATTATCCCAAACTGCTGACATATTGATATGAAGTTATATGAACACCACGCCCTGCACCAACAAATTAATATTTGATAAGTTAAATTCTCTCTCTCATCACACACGGGGGACATAAAATAATCCCTAAATAAACTCAGCCGTTGTGTTCTCTGTCTCTGCAGTACATGGAGAAGGAGGAAGCGATGAATGTGTTGCAGTTCTGGCTGGCAGCAGACAATTTCCAGAACCAGCTGGCGGCTAAAAAGGGTCAATACGATGGTCAGGAGGCCCAGAACGACGCCATGATCCTCTATGACAAGTAGGTTGCACCCATCGCTGATCAGCAAAAGTGACGCTCTGAATGAGAAACAATAAGAAACGTCGTTCTGCCTCCTCCAGGTATTTTTCACTCCAGGCCACAAACCCTCTGGGCTTCGGCGACTCTGTGCGGATGGAGATCGAGTCGAACATCTGCAGAGAGGGCGGGCCTCTCCCCGACTGTTTCACCACTCCGTTGAGACAAGCCTGGACGACCATGGAGAAGGTCAGACCACCTGATGACCTCCTGGTTCCTTTGGTGTTTACATTGTCGGGAAACAGCAAGTGGACGTAGACTCCCACATAAAAAATGAACGAGAAATATGTAGCCTTTTTACAGTTAATGGTGTATTTTATAGGGGTGTCCCGATACAACTTTTTCACTTGCAATACGATACCAGTATTGCAGCTTGAGTATTGGCTGATACAAATATCCATCCGATCCGATATCAGCACCAGTCATACACACTTATATCACTTATTTTGTAGTACGGAATGTTAGAGAAGGCTAGATGAAGTGATATTACTCAAACAGAGAACAATAGTCAGCAACAGTGGGTATGAGAAAAACTGACACATTTATTATTAAGCAATGGATTACAGAAGAATATTCTACAATTGAATAAAATAAATAAATGATAAATTAGAAGACCCTGAACCTAAATGAATCCAATAAAAACTAAAAACTATGTTTTTAAAGTGCAAAATAACTACTAACTTGATTTAAACATAAGCATATTCAACAATTGAATAAAATAAATAAAGTCTGGAATGGACTGCTTGTATCAGAGATTTTAGATGAAGGTCGATATAATATTATACTCGTTTTTTTTCTGAAAATGGGCGAATATCCGATACCAATATCGGATTGAGACCCCTAGTATTTTCATTTATATCACAGGTGTTTTGTGCTCTAAAGGGCCGTCCATAGCGATGGCAGCATCCACACTGATGAACGGTATCGCTGTGTTGCTAGGTTGCGCCAATCACGTCCTACGTTCACCAAAGTGGTCCAAACAGTGTCATCCTCCACTATCGTTGTTGAGTCTAGTTGGACTCTGCCATCCACTTGAGTTACAACGATTTTTAAAACTATATATTTATAGTTATCTTTATAGTTATAGTTCTTGTTGTGGACGGGCCTTCAGTCTCCACTGACAAACGTAGCCGCTGTTAGTGATAAGCCAAAAGCTGAACGTTGTATCGAGACATCTCATTATTTTTTTCAACCCGAACTCACGCCGCTCTGCATCTGTGCAGGTCTACATGCCAGGCTTCCTGTCCAGTAACCTTTACTACAAATACCTGAGTGACCTCATCAACTCGGTGCGGGCGGACGAGTTTGTGAATGTCAGTGCCGGCGGTCAGGGCGGGCCCGCCGACAACGACCGGTCAAGTTCAAATGTCAGCGAGGGCTCTCAAGCTCAGGTGACCCCCCCCTCCACCCACAAACCTTAACCCACCGCAAGCATCTTCTTCCTCTATCTGCTGACATTTAGATATGTTCTGACTCATTAGATGGATTTAAAGATATTTTTTGTTAATGCCAAAGAGTCTCCTTTTCCTTGCACTGCCACTTCACATTCATCTCACGCTGTCCCTCCCGCTGCAGTACGGTGCCAAAAAGGCGGCCATTAAGATCCTGAAAAACTTCGATGAAGCGATAACGGTGGACGCCGCCAGTCTGGACCCGGAGTCCTTGTACCAGCGGCCATTTGCAGGGTGAGCGATACGTCTCTTCTCCGTGAAGTCCTGTGAAGTACTCGCCAGTGATATCTGCGGCCTTGTCCGCCAAAGTCACAAGTCAATCTAAAACTCTGAGTCTGTGATTTGTAGCTTCCACAAACCAACAAAAACCTCCTCGGTGCAGGCAGCTACTAATGCTTTCAGTTTGTTCCATCAGTTATTGAAATAGCCCTTTCAAATGGATAATCCAGAGACTTCTTGTCTGGTTTATCCTCTTGTAATTGTCCCCTCATCGGGTTTTACTTTTTTGTTCTTCTCCCTTTTATGATCCTTTGATTTGCCCTCTGACGCCATTGTTTTCATTGACTCCCCCATCAAGTGTTTATGAGAAATAGGCTTAGAGATGTAATTCATGAGAATGGTCCTATCGAGAGGTTGTTTTGTTTTGTTGTTGAATGGCCGCACACACACAGATAGCAAGAGTGTCATCTGAGTGTGTGTGCGTACGCGCCCGAGGCTCGGTTTTGTCCCATTTGCTCTGTCTCTGCTGTCTTCATCCGTCTCTCCTCCTCTTTCGGCTCAGACGGATGACATTCGGGAGGGTGAACGAGCTGGGCCAGTTTATCAGGGAGGCAGAGCCAGAACCGGATGTGAAGAAATCCAAAGGTATGATCCACCACTGATACATCCCTCTTACTCTCCCTCCTTTTTGGCTCCAGGGTGAGCTCATGTTTTATCTCGGTGAAAAACACCCACCATTGGCTGGTGGAGATGAAGCCTGTCTCGGGGCCGCATCCGTTCTCATAACAGCCTGTAGCCTCCTGAAATATTTAAGAGTATTCCCTCTGAAAAAAACAGCATCCACTTGAGGGATGACATGAAACATATTTTTCATGTCTCGGTGCTCTTTCAACAACGAGAATAGAGTCCTCAGAGTGCAGAGCGGCTGAGCATCAACTCTCATTTTTAGATGCTGCGACTTCAGTTTTACAGCCCTCTTACTGAGGAATAACATCCTGCTGTTTGTGTGGAGTTTTGTTTGTGTTTGTTTATCCGGCGGAGCCTGATTAGTGTTTGTCGTCTCAATCCTCATTTAGGTTCCATGTTTTCTCAAGCCATGAAGAAGTGGGTTCAAGGCAACTCGGACGAGGTGAGACAGTGAGACGCTCGCGCGGGGGCTGTGGAATGTGTGATTCGTCGATCCAACTTTTTAATTCACGTTTTGTTTCTTTAAGGCTCAGGAGGAAATGGCGTGGCAGATTGCCAAGATGATCGTCAACGATGTCGTCCACCAGTCGCACCACGACAGCCCCGACAAGTCCACCAAGGTACAGGGCGGCCCCCTCGCACAGTGGAAGCAGCGGAGGCTTTGTCTTTTAAGTGTTTTCTTTTGTCTGTTTACAGTTATGACCCCGCCGAGGAGCCAGAGGAACCCGCCGCTCCCCGCGAGACGCTGGCCGAGTCTGACGAACTGTATGAAGGGTTCGACCCTGCAACAAACTGCATTACTTTGAGAGCGAACAAGGCATTTTATCACCTCCATAACCATCCTGTCTGTGCGTGCGTGCATGTGTCTATGTGTGTGTGTGTGTGCGTGCGTGTGTGTGTGGAGCTGTGAGCCTGGGTGTGTGATTGCTAACGCATGGGCTAATGGAAAACTTGAAGGACTTTGATGTTCCAATCTTCCGACTCCATAACACTATAAAGACACACATGCGGTCGCCTAAAGTAAAGAAGTCACTCCTGTGGAAGGAAACGTTCATCGCAACGCTAGAAGAACGCCGTCAGCACGTCAGTCCGGACCACCACTCCGCTGCTGCAGCCATGCTGTTTGAAAACTCTCGTCCCGGACCTACGGAGGATGTCACAAAGACTGAATTCCCCACGCCCCCTCATGACAGCCCTCCCCACACCTTTTATAGCCATTCCTTGTTTTTAGAAGTTCTGTCTTAAAGGTCAACCCCCCTAAGACTAAAGCAGATAAAAAGAAACCGACAAGTTTGAAGCGGTGTACTTTTTTGCATATGCACATGCTTCCCCTAGTTTGCCTGGAGGTGTTTTGTCTGCTGTTCCATGATGTACGCTGTCCTACGCTGGGCGTTTACGTACTGTAGAGTATCTGAAAATGTGACAATGACACAGAGGACGATCTGATTCAGATCTGTTAATTGGCTGACCTGTATCATCCTCTTGGCACCTTTACAGAGCATAGAAGAAGAAATACTCCCTTATGGATTGAACTGCTCCATTTGTGATGGAAAACTCCATGTCCTAAATGTTATATATACATATAAATATATATATATATGTATAAATATATATATATATTGTAGATTTCTGGTTTACCCCATATGTTAATGTTAGTCCTTTTTTTAAAAAAAATGGTGACCGCTGTCTTTTGTATGGATCACAGAAACAAACGTCAGTGATGACCGGACTGTTCAACTGGAAAGTGTGCTCAGTGAATTAAAGTTTTTTTTTATTTCCTTTGAGCCTTATTAAGGTGTGGAAAAGACCAGAAAAAGACTTTTGGTACTATGTACCACTAATGTTTTCTGATATGTATGTGTACTTAATCTATAATATATTTAAAATGTGTTTGATTTAAATACATATATTATGAAATGTTTCGTCTCTGCAACTTTTTAGAAGAATATTTTAACAGGTGTGTCACTATATTAAAGCAAATAGTGCTTATTAGTTAGCTCATGTCTTTACGGTGGGCTATTATCAATGATGACCAGGTGAGGGCAGTGTTGATGCTATTGTAAGTCTCAGAACAAGACCTCGACGGACAGTGTCTGTCTTAGACATAAAACATACTTTTAAGGATTTTCTTTTGTAAATTGGGATGCTTTGGCATTTGTGGGTCCACAAACCCTTATTTTTAGAGGCACATAAGACCCTCAAATAGAAATATCCCTCTATAAAACCTATAGTTTTGGTTTTGATGCAACAGCATTGAACACTATTACAGCAGTTCGGTATATAATGGAGTCAGACAGCGATACACATGGTTGTGTGACTTCTATGTAACTTTAAAAACATCATGCGGAGGCCACGCCCACCAAAAAACACCTGTTCTGAGCTCTAATTGGCTGAGACTCCACCGCAATAATCATTATTAGATAATTAGAATGAAAAAAGGGAGGTGATCGTGGCTATTATTGGGCTTTTTGTTGTTTTTGTGTAATATTCTGTTCATGTGTGAGAACTTAGCGTGTGAATGTGGACAGGTACCTGCAGTAAGACACCTGCTCTGTGAAGTTAAAGTACGGCAGCGCAGGAAGTTCCGGAAAATCCAATTTTTACCTTCACTATAAATGCATCGCGACGAATTTCACATTTCACATTTATGAATGCATTCTCCAAATTCTCATTCAATCATTTTGACGTTACAACCTGCAGCCACAAGTGCTGATCTGTGTCAAATATGTGTGAGAACCAGTGGCAAACCGGTTAATGATGAGGACTGTACTAGCCTCACCTGTCCCAACCTGACGACGTGTGATCCCTTTTCACGCACCACACCTTGCACTGCTCAGTGAATCATTGAAGTTACGGTTTTCGACGTTTTCACAAGCTCAACGGAAGCAAGCTACTTTAACATGTTAAGAATAAAAGATCATTTTAGGCCCTAGAAGGATCTTTTATTCCTAACATGTCAAAGTAGTAGGGTTTACTGGCTAAGGATTACCAGATAGGCTAAGCACTGGTAAATTTGACTTGATCTGTTTAATGAATGGTTAAAAGTTTTTAAAAAAAATGCATTTTTCCTTTGTGACGCTTGTGATTTAATGTCAGCTGTGCACAATTCAGTCGGTGAAAAGCGTATTTTAATTCTAAATTTTTATGTATTTGTATTATTTATCATGTAGTATTAACATGACACTAATAGTGGCAGTGGATTTATATATGCTTGAGCTTATGAGCTTATGAGCTTTTACTTTGAAAGCCACCCCCCCCGGAAGCGCCCTGCCCGCCCGCCGCCCGCGCGAGCTTGACGCAGTCCACGCGCGCCCCTGTGTGCGGCTGCCTGAGGTCCGTGCGGAGGCAGCGAGGCGTCTCTCGGAGCGGCGGGAGCAGCGGCGCTGACATGCTGGTGGGTTCGCGCGCGAGAGAAAGTGCTGCTCCCACGGCGCCGGTGGCAGGACAGCTGCGCGCCCACTTCTGGGTGTGACGCCCCCCTTTACCCCCCCCCCCCCCCC
>CAESWR010000196.1:483495-496657 GCA_903171835.1 Mullus surmuletus | reverse complement strand
GGAATAAAAAAAAAAAAAGTAATTATCCTTTATCATCAGCCAGAGGAGACTTGACATAATTAGTTTTTTTTTGTTTGAAGTTGATTTGGGCTTCCTGTCCTTGGGGATTAAATATATCAGCCGATCATTGGACTGTTTGTCAGCCATCAGGCCATTCATTCATTCATTCATTCGTTCATTCATTCATTCGCTCGTACAAAAGCCGAGACAGGAAGCTGTCAGCGCCTCCCCGTCTCTCAGTGTGCGCTGATCAGGCGTGACGGGGCGCCTTCCACCTGCGCTCCCGCGTTGGTCTCGTGGTATGACTGAATTCGGCTGTGTGTCACTTGTTCTGTCTGAAAGTGTTGTGTCTTCATGACCTGACGTGCTTCCAATAACATGATGGGGGAGGGGGAGGGGGGTCGGGCGGCGGGGGGAAAATTTCCCTTCAGGCCTCAATAAAGCATCGCACTGTACATTAATAACGCTTTGTTGTTACTGGTGAGGACACGTCGCTCTCAATGGCTCCGACTTTGTGGTTTTATATCCTTTTTGAAATTGAACTTTAATACAACCAAGGAAATTGGATCCATCCCAAAATGATTCCCGCAATGACTCAACTGCTTTTCAGTTCAGTTCACATTATTTAAACAGACTGAATATATTTGATTTACTCCAATGTGCCAAATGCGCCATCAAATGAATTTCAGTGCTGGCAGTTGTGTGCGGCTTTTTACTGTTATAACGGTAATCCAGCAAACTGTGTGTTATTACAAAACGCAATTGGCTAATTTAATTTCACATTATCCGTTTTTCCTTTACCGTCCTTAATCCGCGTTTCACGATCGGCTTTTCGTGACGCGCAACAACTATTAATTAGAGCCTCGTAAGGGACGAGCGATTTCAAGGGTTTATTCTTTCGGGACGACATGTTCTTAAGATTTCGCGTTGTTGTTTTAGTGTTTTGGAGGAAATAAAGCAGATCATTGTCTTTCCATTTAAGTCGTTGGTGGCAGATTTGTGAATTTGTTGCGGCTCCAAAACTGTGGAACGAACTCCCGCTGCACATTAGACAGGCTGTTAAAACCCACCTCTTTTCCTTGGCTTTTTATACCACGTAGGTTGTTCATTTTATGTGCATGGATATTTTATATGGGAGGGAATGTCTTTTATTTATGATGTTTTATCTCAAGTATTTTTTATAATCTCTTTATTATGTTTTTGTTGTGTTTATTTTACTGTACAGCACTTTGGAAACCTTTGTGTTTATTTAAAAGTGTGCTCTAGAAATAAAATTGGAATGGATTGGATAGGAGCAAGTTACTCTGCGCTTTTTACGTGCTGCGAGTCGAAACAAATTGAAGTCGCTCGGAATCCCAAACTTCTTACTTTTGCCGCGCACCTGCCCGGGACTACCTGAGGTGCACTTAGCAGTCCTCAGACGCGCCGGCCGCCGCGCGATCTGTAATGATTCCGAATTAGAGGAGGACAAGGACAAAGGTGGCTTCTCTTCCCGCCGTGATGAAGCGTCTAATTACCTGCCATCTCCTTTTGTCTCGGGGACTTCACGCTGGGTTGTAAAGGCAGAGAGAAAGAGAGGGCGAGTTTTCGAAAAAAGGGACTCCAAAAAAAATGAAGGGGGATGGGGGGGGGTTGAAGGGGGGGGTTTGGTTGAGAGACTGTAGGAGAAAGAGCGAGTGAAAGCCAAGTGAAAATCCATATACATGATTTATACCAGCGCGACTGTGCGCGGCAGGCAGGAGTTATCTTTTATTTATGAGGGCATCAGCGGCAAAGCGCCCAGATGTTAAGCTGTGTGGGGATCTCATCTAGCCAGAGTCGCTCTCTGGCAATAAAGCTAGAAGGTAGGTAGGCTGTTTGGCACTGGGGACGGCCGCGCACGGAAAAGAGCGTACGAGACAGACGAGGCTTTGTCCTCTTTGACAGGAAGCTTTAGGCGAGACAGTTGTAGCTGTAAGCGGGATCCTTCAAAACTTCTGTTAGATTTGCAACGATTTGTTACCCCCCCCCCCCCACGACGGAGCGCTGATGGAGTCATTTAGCCGACCGGCTTCCTTTTCCCGCCGCCCAGGTTATTTATCTGAGGGAGGGACGCCGCACTCGTTGTTTTCTCGTCTGTCAGCGGCTCGTCAAAGAGGCGCTGAGGATTCATTATGGAAATGAAGGCCTCATTGTCAACCTCTCGCAAATCGGAATCAACATCTCCACGCCGAGCATCACCATCATCATCAATCTGACCGTGCATTAGCGCCGACTGCTTATGAAAAACGCTAATAAAGGCGCAGCCTAATGTTTCGCCCGCCGCCACCCGAGGGCTGGAGGTCGCCGGCGGGGCAGCTCACACTTAACATGTTTGCTCCGAAGTCAGCTTTTTTTCCCTCTTCTTCTTCTCTTATTTTTTCAAAACAAGGCAGCGTTGGTGACAAATGCCTCACAGCCTCGGGGCGGAGTGCAGAGAGCTTTGTGAAGTGTGACAGAAAGGGAAAGGTTACCGTATGACCCGGTCAGCTAAACCCTCCAGCAACCCAGCGGGTCCAGCCGTTGTGTTAGTTTAACTGTGGCTTCTTTACAGCTCCAGCAGCTTCGGCTTGGCAGGATAACAACATTTTCAAGCGTCATATAACCGGAGAGTGTTAGTTTTTTTCTGGGGGGAAAAAAGAAGTACAAGTAGTGAAAGTGCTCACGCTGCTTCTGGGCTCCGGTGCAGCGCGTGGCTTCGTGCCTCCTTATTATGCGTGCGGCAATGATATTTACCTAACTGGCCTCATCCATCAGCGAGAAAATGAAATAATAATGCAAAAACTGTGCAAATGACCTTGATGAGCCGCTGGAACGAGACAAAATAAAAGCGGGGATGAGCGAAAATGTTAAGCAGGAAAACAACTTTGCAAGAAGCCCGTCGGGTGTTAACTCGCCCCTCCACCTCTGCTCCATTATCCCAATTGAAGCAGTTAGTTAGAGTTAATGGAGAGTATTAATGTTGACCCCTTGGCTGCCGAAGCAGGTGCTGACGTGATAAAACGCCTTCGTCTTTTTCCGCACCGAGCTGCAACTTCTTAATGGCCTTGTCCGTATTAGCAGTTACAGAAAATGAAAAAAATGTTGTGCCAAATAGTTGTACACAGACAGCTTGGGGGGGGGGGGGGGGNNNAGTTCGCGGTGTCTAGGTCTACCTTTAATGGTTTGAATGGGAATGGGGGGGGATTAAGGCATCCCCAAACATTTCCACATGAGTAAACGGGGGGCGTCCAAACCATTACATGCCTGATAACAGAAATTCATATAGCTTTCACATCGGCTTTGCGCCACTGATGAAAGGTATAATCACGGCCCCTGACAAATAGGGATTGTTTTCTGTCTGCTGGAGGAGTGTTTCAGAATGTGTGTGTGTGTGTTGCACAGCAAGCTGGATGCAGGCAGGCAGGCAGACAAAGAGCCACTCCCTACTGGTTTTTTGAGAGCTGTTGTAGCCTGTCATGTTGAAACACCGAGGATGGCGCCGCATCTCCCAAAAAGAAAATAATATTCCATAGCACAGGGGATGCGGAGTAATATATGGTGTTTTATTGTTTGTCGCCCTATCGTGGGAGTGTTTTTAATATCGGCATCTGTGATACACATTTTCTTGTCTAAATTAACACGGGGAGACGCCTCGCAGACAACAGACGGTCTGATAACAAGGGCTTGACTTCTCATTACTGTTAGGCTCATCAGTGGAGGGTTTTTTTATATCTAAACATCATAAAATATATCAATATCACAGGGAGATATTTTTCCATAGCGCACAGGCATAAAGCCAACAGCCTCTCTCTGTTTTAATAATACATTGGATAGCTGAGGGTGAGGTCTCCGCAAAACCACAGGCTTTCTGCACTTAATATTTATGTCTCGACATCACTGGAATTCTCCTTGTATTGATGTTACACCAATCAAAAGCGCTCCCTCACCCTCACGCACGCTGCACATAAGTCGGCTCAGTGGTTATTCAAAAAAATGCCGTAAATTTCCGCATTACAGACCTCATCAGATTTTATGTCCCGGAATAATGAAACTTGGTTGTGGTGGCGCCAATAAACAGCTAAACCGCCACCATCCGCTCCAAAGCCCACTAATTACACAGCAGATACTGTTACATCTGGTTTAAGATGTAAGGAAAACAATGTAAAAACACAGATGTATGGGAGCGTATCCTGGCAAAGGGGAAGTGACTTCCTGGATATGGACATGGAGAATTTAATTATGATTCATTTATTCATCAATTTAATCTACTGAATCGATGGGTCAGAATGGGAATGCATGCTGCCACCAATGAGGCTAATGCAAAGAAGAAGAAAAAAACAGGGCCAAAAAGAGTTCGCCTCCAAAATTGAGTTCCTGGGCGGAGGCTCCAAACCTGCACCGAGCTTTGTGAAAATCGTCCAGCAGTTCCTGCTTTTTGCCTTCTGACAGGCAAAACAAATGAACCAAACGCAGCCTCCCTGGCAGAGGTAAATAGTGTACATGTAATGCAAACACAATCTGACATTAATCTCTCCCCTCCTCCCCCTGTTTCGGGTACCCACCTGCCCTCTCCTTACTTCCTCATTTACAATTACAAATGTGCCAAACCATAATAATGAAGCGTGCAGCGGTGGACATTAAATCAGAGTCAAATGGAGGAAATATAAAGATTAAGAAACGGCAAGCGTAACCTGTAGCCGGGCTGCTGTTATTGTATCACCACTCAGCCTGTATGGCATTTACTCCCCATAGAACCTCCATTATCATAATGTCCCTGGGCTTAGCACCCCATCCTGGGGGCCATTGGGGTCTCCATTTCATGGCTGCAATAATGGAAAGTGCCTCAAAGCCCCCACCAGACCTCCAGGATCTGGTCTGCTTAGTGTTGTGCCATTAGTGATATTGTGAGGAAGTGTGTTACATGTGTGACTGCAGTGTGTGTTTGTGTATCCAATATAAAAGCCGGGACTGACGCAAGATGGAAATAATTCATTGGCGTTAATGGGATTTCAGTGGGAACTTGTGTTGTTGACAGTTTACAGTAGATGCCTACCTCTGTGTGAATTATTAAATGGCTTTGAATTTCTATTACTGGTTGCGACAATGGAGGCAAGCCAGACAAAGAACTGGACGCACAGACAGCAACCCCCCCCCCCCCTACAGAGACACACGCACACACACACCAGGGAAAAACGATTCGATGTTTCTGAGCTCCATCTAATTAACACACAAAGTCGGATGAAAAACACGCCGCCATATTTTTAGAACATATACTTGGTTTGAGCAAATTCAATTATTATTCACAATTGTCCAAAGGAAAAAGTAGGGGAAATTTTTAAATAGGACATATTTAGTCCACACACACACACACACACACACACACAGAAAGATGGAAGAAACAGTAATTTGTGAAGTCACAGGGAGTCTTAATTTAATTTCCCAATGTTTGCTTTGAGATGAGACAAGGTCGTTTGCGTTTCCACTGAGAATTCATTTTAAGTAGCTACTCAGTCCGAGCGTAGCGCCGAGACGCAGGGAGGACGGCGAAAAAGCACAAATGGGTTTAAAATTTAAAAAGGTTATTCTGCTCTCGGAACGCAAGCACTGCGCCCGCTCGAGGTTGTTTGCCTCCGACGTCTTTGTCTGTCTCATTAGGCGGATACACAAGGTTACGGTGGCTGCCTGCCGGGCGTCGGTGTGAGCCTGGGGCGGCCGTTTTGCCGTCGTTTTGTGCGTGCGTGCGGAGCCATTAGAAGCCGGGGGCCGCGCTCTCCGCCAAGCTGCCCGTCAAACGTGATTGGTTGGCCGGTCGCGATCGATGGAGCCTGGCCTACTGGGGGTGGGGGGACGGGCCACCCTAAATCCATACCGACTGCCCGGCGAGAAATGAGATGGCAGCGGCGACACGGGCCACAGGAAGACACACACACTCGCAAATCCCCTCTCCTTGTTTAAATGGCTCCCCGCTGTTTAAGACCCCATCGATCAGTTAGTGAGCGTGTGGCATTTTGACTTAAACCGTGCATGGATAATGGGCCTGGCAGGCGCCGTACAGATAGCGGGACAGCAGGCCAAGGAGCGGGCAGAGATGCGAGGGCGAGGTGGAACGGGGGCGGTGCTGGGGGGGGGGTCATTAATCCAGGGGTGCGCCTTCGTGCCGTGACATTGCCAACAGGCTGCAGCTGGATGGAGGAGCATCTGGAGCACCCTGCTCATCAGCGGCCCACCCCTCTTGTGAGCGGCGCTCGGGCCCCGGCCTGGCGTGGTCTCCCTGCCAAGGCAGATGGTACATTGGGTGGGTTCGGACCGGGCATGAGATGTGCATGGTCAGTGATGTGATTGATGGAAGTACACAGGCATGCTTTGGCTCACTCGGGGCTCACTGGTCATATTTGCTTAGTGAGGGAGCGTAATGTGGGAATCGTGGTTGTGCATTTTTCCGTGGCTTTATGTGGCTGGACACGCGGGTGGTTTTTGGGGGGTTTTTCTGGCGTGTGGAGACTCGCTGAATAAAGATGGGATCAAGCAACACGAATCTTTGTCTAGAAGGCTTCGTTTTTATTGACTTTTATGTCCAGTGGCTGTCAGGTATCAGCCAAAAAAACCCAGTACTGAGTAGTATCAAAACTGTGACTGTCAAATGATACCTGCAATCGGTTGTTTTTGTACCCAGATCTAGAAAAAAAAAGAAAGTTTCTATGGTTTTACTCACAGCTAATCACCGCCAAAGTAATTTGAGCACTTTCAAAAATGTATTTGTGTAAAAATCTTTTGAATGGGGAGGAGTGGTGACATTTGCACCACTGATTGCTTTCTATTCGTATGATTGAATGAAGTAACAAAAAGTATCAAATGAAGCACTCAATTGGTATCGGTATCGAACATTTTTAAATGATACAAACGATACTGACCTTGCTACACTTTGAAAACACCGTGATTAACTTTTGCAATTGATGGGTCTTATTACTCACAGTGTTACTTATCCATTTTAGCTGCAGGAATGTTGTTTAGGAATTCAAATGCTCCTCTCTTCGGTCTAGAGACAACTATTTGCTCGTCTGCTGGTCTTGTCATTGCGCGCAACAGTGTCCAATTCCAGGAGGATTCGGTCCTTGGCGTAGATAATTTGAAAGGACCGATCCATCGATCAAGACTATCCTCTGAAAATGCTCCATTACCAGTTGGAACAAAACACCAAACTGATGTTGAAAGAGGTGGTTGAGATAAAGTGCAGTGAGTGTTTGAGGAGAGACTTTGAGGTCCGCAACTAAACTTTCTGAAAAGTACTACAACCTAGAATCCTGGCTTTTGGGTGTCAAAGTAGTTTTCCCCCAAAGTGACTTCAGTCCCTTGGGTGGAAACTCGGCTGCGCTCGTCTGTGTCCAGGCAAGTGTGTCCGAACGGTCAGAAGGGATGAAAATAGTTTCAAAAATGGAGTGAAAAGGTTCTTCTGTACAAGTGATTGTTGCATATCGACACAAGAGTAGATAGTGGACTCATTGTCTAAATTCTGATATCGGGGCTCACAGTGGACGGATGGATCGTTTGTTTGTCTCACTCAGAAGAACCGGGCCAGGTGATTATTGGCTGATCGTTTCACAGCGGCCGGCCTTACAGATGGTCCTCTGTTGATATTTAGTACACACAATTACGACGCTCTGCTGCCCTGATATCACGAGCGCGGGTCTGCATATTCAGTTTGTCTCTGCGGTTCGATCAATGACGGCTCTGATGGGGTCTCTCACCCCCCCCCCCCACCCCCACCCACCAACACACTGACACATCGGCCCCAGTACCTCTCGTCTGGTTCTGCTCCCGCAAAATGACACCGTCATTACAGACTAAACACACGCTCAGTGCTCTCCAAATTCAGACATCAATAAACTAATCACACGCGCGGCGCGAGCCAAACGCTGCATCGATGCCCCGCAATTGCAAATGTCAACACTAATGAATGTAAATGTATTCGATGTAACCCTACACACACCAGTTGAACCGAGAGGAGGGCGGGAAATGCTGAGAAATGCTCGCGCCAGACAGCTTCAAGAAGTCCTCATCTGACCTTTGACCTCACAGTGCATGTGGAAAGAAACATACAGATAGCTTCTCTTTTGGGATAGCGGTATTATTCCGACTCAGTGGCGGATTTGTGTTGTCCTTTCTAATTATTAGGATTCTTTTCTGCGCACACACTGTCTCAGCACATCACTTCTCATTAGCCAAGATGGGCACCAAATTGAGCTGCTTAATTATCCCAAAACAGAGCGAGAGGGAAATTGCTAATGACAGGGAACACAATCCACATTAAACCCGAGCATGCGCAGTGGGGGCCTTTGTCTGCTCCGCCTGCGTCGCCTTCTCCCGAATACAAAGTGTCGATGAGGATAATCAGAACTGCATATGGCTGCATTCTCCTCAACAGCTCCAATTAACCCGGCGAATATTAGCCGAAGAGGAGGCTGCGGTTTGCGTGGGTGTGGCGGACCCCCGACAAAACCCCAACGCAGCCTGCTGAAGGAGACATCTGATAGGCCGAGTGTCGTCCCCACGGTGCCGGTCCTCCGAGCCCCTCGCTGTATTGTATGAGCTCAGCGGGGGATTGTGGGGGAGAGACAGAGACGGTCTCATCGCTGCTTTTTAGTGCATGCTAATGGCTAATTAGGCATTTCATGACTAAAGCTGCATGGTTGTTCTCATTACATGCTACTCAGTACTCCCAGAGTGCCGCGATATTTTTTCGCTGAGCCCGGGGAGGGGGGCAGCGCGCCGGCTCCCCTCCGTTTCGCCGTAAAGCTCTGCGTTATGTGCGTTTCTAGACGCAGACCACCCATTGTGTGAACCGCTTGTTCACAGCCGCCGGAGTTAGGGACGCCGTAACAGCCGTGGTCCCCGGCCCACTTTGCGTGGATACGGGAGTGGGAGGGGGGGGGGTTTCACAGTCTGCCTCAGCTACATGATAGAGGCCCTTTAGATGCTTCTGTCAGCTTAAGTCCTCAGCCGGGCTCTGGGTCATTAAAATGCTGTCTGTCAAAACACCCTCCAAATTAGACACAGCGCCGTTACATTTAAAGGGACAGCGAATGTGTGTGTGTCTCTTGGTATTTGTGTGTTAAAGAGAGCGCGAGAGAGAGGAATCGGGGGGCCGGGGTTGTTCTGCTGTTGCTTAGTGATAAAGCTGCTAATAGCGAAGCCACTGAAGATGTTAACTAGTCTTTGTGTTGCGTGATGAACGCCCCAGTTATCATGATAATTTGACACAAGGGAACCCGGCACTGTGTTTATATGCATTCACTGCATGTATGCGTGTGCAGTCGGGTCACAAAGGCCTGTAATAATACGGTTTTTTTTAGGTTTCGGTTCAACGTTTTGCCTCCTTGAGCTTTTTTCTTTTTTTTTCTTCCTCCCTGAATGCCTTTGAGTTGAGGGAATGTTTGCACACAGCGAGGACGTTAGCTGGTGCTTTAAGACTGCGCCTTGTTATTAAAGCATGACTCAGTTTTGCACCTGGCTTTGTCTTCTGCCTATTCATCCTCTCACAGTGTGTGTGTGTGTGTGTGTGTGTGTGTCTGGCAGACTAAGTGGCCCTGCTCCTCTCTTTTTTCGATCCAACATCCAGCATCCACAGCTATGAAATAAAACCCCAAATGTCCGTTTTTTTCCCACCTGTTGTGCATAATAGACCACTTAAGCGGAGATAATATGTGTGAATAAGAATGTATATACTCATATCAGCTGATTACTTGACGTCAATATTTCATAATTCATATTACAGCGTGTTAAATCAGCTCGGGGGGGGAATTCAGCACACTCGTGTGAATGTATTGCAGCAGCTTCCGGGGAGATAAACAGCTGTGTTTGTTGCCGTCCTGCTTGCCTCGCCTTTCTTTTGTGATAACGCGCGATAGTTACTCGCCAGTGCTCCGTCGCTGTCAGCCGCGCGGCCAGCAAGCACCCGGAGGACGGTGATCTGCAACTGTGGGAAAAAAATATAAACCAGCTGTGCAATTTTGAGGGCAAAACACAGGGGGAAACGAACAGGACTGGAGGTGTTGGACGTGAGATGCAGGGTCGAACGTGATATTCTCCGGCGATGCTTTTGATCCCCAGCCGTACAGCCGGCGACCTCTCCGCCAGACTTACACCCACCTGGTTTGACCTCTGTGACCTCGCCTCCCCTGGGGCGGTGATGATGAGTTCCTCTCCGCCTGCTTTTGACAAATTGCTCCGCGGGCTGGACGGCCACTTCGAACATCGTTTGTTGCTTTGTGTTTGAGGTGGAGCTGCACAATAAATCCAATTTACATCGAAATGGCAGTATTTTGCTGCCACACTTATATGCGAATAATAGTCCACGATATTGACGTTTGAACATCCGCCAAGTGTTTTTGTCCTTTTCAATTTCATTCCTATATATTTTCAACATATGCCGTTATCATTTTCATTCGTTTGCGTTGTGTGATATGATAGCATATTTATTTTTTGAAAAAGTTAAAGTATCCATTCACATGGAGGTGAAATAAAAAGATACTGTTCATAAGCCCACGTATTCAGGTATCCTTTATTCACAATTATGCTACATGATAACACATAGGAACTTGCTTTGGCAATGTTATTAAAGTACATGTCTCTTTTCACAAATGAATAATGAATAATCGTGATCAATAATTGTGATATCACTATTGAAAAAAAACAAAAAATCGTGATGATATTTTTGGCCATAATCGTGCAGCCCTGGTTTGAAGGTTTGAGGTTTTTATTATCATTAGAGGAAAATAAATGACAGATGATACGGTCACTGGAGGAAAAAATAATCCAACACTATTGAACTACATTTAAGTCTGCAAAACAACCTTGTGTCGACGTGCGTCATCTGCGAGAATTCCTAGTATCCCCGCACACACTTTAACCCCTTTCATTACATTCCGGGAAACATCTCCTGGAATGAAGACACAGTGCATGGCGACCCAGTCATTACCCTCCCCCACCCTCTCACGGTGAAGCCCACTCCACATATATTACGACGTCTGCGAGCGGCGGGACCACCAGCATGTCTGCGCGCTGAGCTTTTTTGAGCTTTGAAAACCATTTCGGGGCAAACTGAAGGGGTGCAACCAATCATGAGGCAGCCGTGTTTGAAATGATACCTAACCCACTTGTGCATATCGCGCGTGTGTGTATGTGTGTGTGTGTTGACTTACAATACTATAAATGATTCATGATGCCATTAGGTTTTGTGAAACACTGGAGAAGCATAAGCAAGCTGTCAGCAAAATTGCAGATCAGCACAGCGAGTCTGGACCAGGTGTTTCAATTTTCATAATAATTCAACATTAAATTCCAACTATGAGGCCTATAAATAGTAATAAAGGAAATTTCAATGTTGGTTAAAATGAGCTCAGGGCCATGACTCTCCTTGAAATACTTTGAAAGATTTTATTCTTCCCGGCCGTTTAAACTTTCTCCATTATATATCGCCCGCACTCTTTCATATACCGACTTGTCTATGTTAAAGAGAAGAAATGTATTCATTAAAAACAGTAGAATATATCTTATTCTGCTTCCTACCACTGAGTCAGCATTGCCCGGGTTTCCGCCCCGCCCCCCCTTCCAGATAACTTCCTCTCTTGTCTTTCAGGGCGGCATCTGTGGCATGATAGATGTGCAGGGAGCCAAACAATAAGTATGTGTGATTAAGCCCCAGAGTCACGCCTGAATGAGCAGAGGTCACTCTTTGACCCTGACCACTGACGGAGTGTGTGTGGTGTGTGTGTGTGTGTCTGATGAGAGAAAGACAGACACAGGGGGCGAAGCATTAAATAAGGAGGAATGAGGCAGCCTGTTGTTACCGGGACGCTGCTCCCAAGACGGGCAAATGTCACAGCCGCTCACACACTCCGCACCTGTAGAAATAGATTAGACAACAGACACAAGTGACCTTAAAAGAACCTAAACACAGCTAACAAGGAAACATAAATATTTGGGGAAACACAGCTAAAAGGAAGTAAATGTGCAGAAAACACATGTATCCTTAATTGATATAGACAGCTCTTAAATGTTTCAAATCTTTTATACATTTTCTTTTCTAGTTAGAAGGTCAAAATCTAGTTTAAAAGCCTGCCGTTAACACAACCTCGGAGGAAAATGTACCGATCATTGAACACTTTTGGAGTATTTAACACGAATGTGTCCGTGGGGCCGGTTATCAAAAATGTAAAGCATTGAAAGCATTAAAAAAGAAAACCTGAATCTTATTAAGACGTGTGCATTTAAGAGCTTTGACTGGAGACGCAGAGATTTATTGCATCCCAGTGACTCAGCTAAATGAATCAGAATAAACAAAGGACTTTCATCTATCTATCTATTTATCTATCTATCTTATGTAACTATCTATCTATGTTAGTGGCATTCTATAATTCAACCTTTATTTATTGAGTTTGTGTTTATGAAGACTGTGTAAGTGTGTGTGTCTGTGTGTTTGTGTGTGGCTGTGCGAGGGTCCCGACTGCCGCCACTTTCTTAATGAAAACTGCTATAACGGAGGGAAAGCTTTCACCGCATTAGCGCTCATCTCCCCCGTGTCTCGGTGGTCGTCTTGATTACCTCCCTGGTCATCCTTGTTACCCAAGCCTTCATTTACAGATCTGAAAGCATGTGATCGATTGAAGGGGAGACGGAGGCCATTTATCCTCCTGGAGGGGGATGAAGGTGGATTTGTGCGCGGCCCTCCGGGGTTAAGGGAGAGATGCGGGTGATTAAAGAGCGGGATGAAAAAAGTTCGGAGGTCCGGCCAGAAGACGAAAGGGAGAGGATGCTGCCAGAGTCCCTTATTGCTCCATTTGCATGGCAGCGCTTCAAGAGATGTCATTAAGATGTGTGCCTATGTCTGTGTGTGTGTGTGTGTGTGTGTGAGTGTGAGCTGTGAGCACCTGTCTCACAATTGGCAAGGAGGAAAGAAGGGTAAGGCTCATTAAAGATTGAAGACACAGAGCTTTAAAATAATGTGTGAGATACAAACACCAAAACAAGCTGGTTGCGGTAGAGCTCGAATCTCTGCGCCCTCTAGCTCTATGTTTTCCAAGCTTCGTAGCACTGACACAAAAAATATTCAATAGCAATAAAAATGATTGGTTTGCTTTTAAAAAAGAGATATTATTCACAGTAA
>CAESWR010000196.1:461065-472120 GCA_903171835.1 Mullus surmuletus | reverse complement strand
CCCCCCCCCCCCACTGTCATCTCAGAGCCATTACGATATCCTCATGTACTCGGCGGCACTCAGCGCTCACATCTGATTGGCTTTGACACGCTCGCTCCACACCTCTTCACTTTTTATTCGTGGCAGGAAGGCCCGAGCGAGCGAGACCTCCCTCCGCGCCCGCGCTCTTACGAATGCAGGCCGTTGATTGGGGGGTTAGAGGGTCAGCACGCTGTCTGCTGCTCGGGGTCTATTAGGAGGTAAATGATGGAGCATTTTTATTTTTTCTCACCAGCCCTCGGAGGCTGATTTCCACTCCGCTGAAAAATGGAGAAATCGAGCCCCTCCGGTGTAATCGCGAGTGTGATTTGGCCGTGTCACAGCTCTGTCTCGCGACTTCTCAGAAAATCCAAATGTCCAGTGATCTCCGCGTCTTTCTGAATGGTGTGATTTCATCATCTCCGCCAGTGATGTCTAACTGCACAAAGCTTCTCTGTTTTGCCATGTGAAGTCCACGTGCAAGCTCCGTTGCGTGTCCCTGCTCGAGTAATGAGCGCTTTCAGGCTTCACCCCCCCACCCCCCCGAGCGTGGCATCGTGGTGTCATGTCAGTCTCTTTCATCACACTCTCCATTCCTCCTTGGATTAGACCACCGGGCCATGTAAGACCCTGATGAAATGAGGTCTGCCCACCATGTGGCCGGAGCTGGCATGCCGTTTCGTTCCACGAGGTCTGCCACAAAACACAAAACTTGTTCTTAAGTGTGCGTCGCGGTGTGTTAGGGATTAGCCCATCATCGTGTGTTTATACAGTTTAAGCTGCCCTTTAAAAGTGAATCGATCCATTTCAGGTTTGTCTTTTCGGGGCTTGGCTCATTAAAACCCTGCAGAGATGGCGGCTTATCTGATCCAGACAACCTCCCTGAACGCACCCCGCCGTTCTTATTGATAAAAATCCCACCCTGGCCCTCTTTACCTGACACTTTGCAGCGATGCCACACCCGATATCGTGTGAATGGAGGAGTGATGGGGCCTTGGGTTACTCAACTCAATTCAAGGCAACTTTATTCATAAAGCACTTAAAAAACAACCACAGCTGAAAACAAAGTGCTGTACATCAGACTTGGCACAAAGTCACACATGTGCAAGTCTCAAGTCTTAACCGTCAAGTCTCAAGTAAGTCCCAAGTTATTTTTTCTTGGGCAAGTCAAGTCAAGTCCTGTAATGGGTCAATCTGATCTTAATAAAGTGAAAAGACAAGCTATTAACAACTGTCACTTAACATCATTGGCCAATTTATCCAATCATAGGGCGTTTCTCCGATAAACACGTAAGGTAGGAGGAGAGAGACTGATTGACATTGATCCAATCATGACAACGCCATTCTCAGCCTGGGCTCATACCGGAAAATATTGATATTAATTTCATATTTATATTGAAACTGAAAACATGAAATCAACAACACTCGTCATTCAAGTCACATGTGTCAAGTCAAGTCCCAAATCTTTAACTTCAAAGTCCAAGTCGATTCTCAAGTCTTTGCATATTTTTGTCAAGTCAAGTCACAAGTCATCAATCAGTCACAATGACTCGAGTCCCCATCTCTGCTGTACATAGACAACCATAGAAGACCATACAAAGAGTAAAAAACAATAATAGGAGCAATGTTTCATACTGGGTCAAAAGCCAAGGAATAAAAGTGGGCTTTAAGATTAGGTTTTAAACGAGCCGAGTGCCTGTGTGTTTCCCCCGCACGCACACATAAACCCCCTCCAGAAAAAAAGCCAATGATACTTTGATAAAGAAGGTCATTAAAGTGTCATTAGGGAGCATTGAGGCATCCGGCCCCTGCAGATAAAGAGCCACTCAGACGGAGGGGAGGGCCGAGAGTCAGACCCTCGACCAACTCCACGGAGAGACGCTGCAGCCGGATAAACACACCGCGCTCGAGATATCACTCCTTCTCCGGGTTCGCACCTCTTTCCCCTCTCCCATCATTCCACTCTTCTCCTCCAAACAGTCCATCCGAGAGCCCCCAGTGTGCAACTAAAACATCGCTGAAAGCTTCCCACCGCCTCACAACTCTTCGGCTGTCTCTCACTGCCCACACAAACCATTGATTTCATACAGCTATTGCAGTGAGGCTCCCACGTGTGCGTTGTTTTTCGCGCCGATCCCGGACTCGGCTGCCCTTGGAAGTAGGAAAAACCCACCGAAATCAATACGGGGTAATAACAGATATGTTTGTTGTGCTTTGTAAAGAACTCCTGACCACTGCAAGGTCAAGTCTTTTCCGGCAAGCCCTGGCTCTCCGGAGCTAAAGCAACTAGGAGGCCGGCTATCGGAAGCACTGGTCGGTGCGCCAGATGACTAAGAGCGGCGGCGATCGCCTGTAGCGCAGTCGATAAACGCTTGGCAACGCAGGCCTCCAGACATGACTCGCTTCGTAAAAGTCAGCTGCTCTCTTGGCTGCGCGGCTGCTGAGGACAGCGTCTGAGCAAGATGCAGAGCGAGCGACTTTTTTTTTCTTTCCTTTTTTTTCCTTTTTACGAGTTCCTGGAGTTTGGAAAATGAGGAGCCGCAAATGGATTTAAGAAGACATGAATCACTTTGCATCTGAAGCTTCTGTCAATAACAGGTCATCAGCACTTTTGTTGTTCAATACATTAAAAGCTCTGTTCTGCCACCGTCGGACCGCATCGTGATTTATTTTAATATGTGTAACACCAGGCGACAAATCATCCGTCTCGGTGCAAATGGAGGTCTTGAAACTCCAGCGGTGAAGTGTCTGAATTACCCACTTGACTGTCAGTGCAGCTGCGAAAAACCTCTTCTGCCACCAAGTGGCTCTCTGCTGAAATAACAGTGCAGTCTTCAGCAGATCTGAGGGTTTCGGATGTTAAAGGGGTAGTTCACAAACAAATTCACACATTTTTCTTCTCAATGTTGATATTTCATACTTATTATTAACATATGTATATAACATATTAATAATACACATATATATATATATATGTCTATATATATGTGTACTGGATTCTACGGGAACCATGTGGTTTATACACATTGGCAATAATAGTAATTTTTCTTCCTGATTTTGCACAATATGTACTTTCTTTACATTTGTAGACCATGATCCATACTTCTTTTTTTCCTATCTATTCTATTTGTAGTTTAACTTTTATTCAAATTTTTTACTATCCTTGATGCGTTGTATGTCTAATGTGCAAATAAACTAAACAAAAAAAGATATTTATATATATAATATTTTGAATCTATGTATGTCTTAGTCATTCAATAGTTCCAGGTCAGTAGATCATCCAGACTGATGGGATGAGCCAAAGAATTTCATCTTTTTATGAAACTTTTGATAAAGCACACAGTTTTGTTCACTGTGTAATGATCTCTGTCTTGTCTCGTCTCTGCAGTGTTCATCATGGCTGCCGGCCTGCTGGTCTACCCCTTCGGCCTCAACTCCTCACTAGTCAGGTCCTTCTGCGGAGACTCTGACATCTACTACGCCGGCGAGTGCCAAATCGGCTGGGGCTACATGCTGGCCATCGTCGGGGTCCTGCTCAGCGTCTTTTTGCCCTTTTTCGCCAAATATGCACCCAAGGAGCAGCTGTCCCCCACCCCTCTGCCCACCCTGTTATAGTGTATTGAAATGGTGTTTGCTTTCTCCCGCTCTGTATGGCCGTCTCCAATCTGGGCTTGAATTCACGGAGAGACGCCCACCTTTCTTTCATTTTTTTTTTCAATGATGCTGTCTGGGAAGCCGACTCTCACAAACACTGTCTTCCTCGGGCGTCTCTGTAAAATTGAGTTCATACAAAAGAAGTGTTTTATGTTGGAGTATTACATTTTTACCATCATGGGTTTGACTTCCCTGTTTTCCCCTCATGTCAGTTCTGGAGATGCAGTCAGAAGATGGATGAACATTTCTCCCTCTGATTCAAGATGAGTGTTTTTTCCTCCCCATGTAATTTTTTTCTGTAGGTAACGTGAAACATTCCAAAACAGACGGGAGCTTGGTGATGGCGCGGCAGTAGGAGTCAATCAATCAAAGGTTTGATTAGGAGGTTATAAGGAACCTTTGGTGCTGTTGAAGACTGAGGATGATGTTGGAGGCGTGTGTGTCTCAAAACTCTGAAGGAGCGATGAAGGGTCGAGCAGAGGCGGCTCAGCTGTACATATGATTTGGACTTAACAGAGCCGAGGTTTGGGATTCCAAAAGAAGAAGAAAAAAGGTTTGGAGGATTTTTGTGAACCGGTGGAGGTCAAGAAGACGTTGAAGCTTTCAGAGACACAAAAGATGCAAGATCTGCTGAAAGAACAAGTAGGAAATTCTCAACAAGGACATGGATCATATCAATAATTGTCAAAAATGTTGTGCTGAATTTTCTTTCATCAACCCCCCCCCTTCCCCCCCACCCTTCCGAAATTCTTTGTGTCATGTGACCTGCTCGTTAAAGAAAAGCAATTCCTTCTGTCTACTACAAACAATACTTAACACTCGATTCAGGACAAACATGATTGCAAAAGGCAGGGAGATGTAGGAATTTTGTCAAAAGAAAAAAAAATGCATGAAAAGATGGACTTTGCAAAAGGTAGAACAATTGATCTAGATTTTAATGTGACGTGACCAACTTGTGCCTTTTAACGTAACCAAGACAAGTGTTTAATACGATTATCAGGTGATCACCTTTTTCTGCTGAAAAACTGTGGATGCTGTTGCTGCGAAGTGATTTTTTTCAATAATATAATTTTCCCTCTCAGTGGTGAAGCGTCTCTCCTTTGCTTGATGCAGTATGATGTTACTAACCTGAGAAAATGCTCTTGAGGGAAAAAAAAAAAAGATGATGTCTAATAATCCTTGGAGGCAACGACAGAGAAAGAGGGGGGGATTCGTGTTCAATTACGCCCTGAGACATTTTCTCCAATTACATCGACGAGATGAATCACTTGAATTGCTCTATCAAAAGACGCGAGACATGCAACTAAAAGAATAATTCCCTGCATCCTTGTCTTATGTGATTTAGAGTTTTGAGTGGTAGAGGAGGCAGCTGTACAAATCCGTGCTGAGCTGACACATTACTCACATCGTGTGTAAAACGTGGCTTAAAATAATTAGCTCCTCAAATGCGCTAATGTGTCGGTGTGTGTTCGTCACCCCCACTTCTCTCCCTCCTGAGTGCTGCCACCTCCCTTGACATGTTTAAAGGACGAAACGTCTTACAGTACTTCTCCACGTACCTTTCCTGTACACTGCCAATGTCATCCAGTTGGACTCCCTTTTCTATGTGCGTATTAGTGTGAGATGATGGGGTTTGATTCAGCAAATGGGTTAAATTCATACCCATTTTAAATATTTTTTCCCCTAATTTGGGTTCCCATCGATGACATATCCTGACATTAAAGAAAAAGACTGTAATCGTGTTGCCATATATGACAGAAGGTCAGGAAAGATGTGTTGGTATTGTGGTGGACCTCATACTGTGGGAATGATTGGCGTGACTGCACTGGACTTATTTCCCCATTTGTTGAACCATTGTGTGTAAAAGTCTCAGCACTGGTGAAAGTGTTTTGGTAGAGTAGAATTATTGTTTCCCCCCCTCATTGTGATGTTTAACTGTAAATAAAGTAACTGTACTTGATATCACGTTATTCTTAACTGCCCGTTTTTCAAAGATATATTTTGAGATATTACCTCATCGTGTTTGCTTTACCTGAACTAACCTCCAAACAATGTTTGCTGTTCTGTGAATTTTCTTTGTAATAAAAATATTTCATGAATCATAAAAAAACAGGCTTTGCTTTCACTGAAGGTATAACCAAACAACCGTTTAATATTCGAGAACATCCTCATCAGAACCTGCTAATTGTAATTGTTTTTCTATTGTACAACCGCCCCCCCCTTATTATAATTATTAGTTGTTATTAATACGTCAGAAAGAAGAAGTGCCATACTAATACTTTCAACAGTAATGTTAAAATGTTTGAACAAACGCTTACAACACTTCATCAAACACATAAAGCTCTTAACATGGCTCATATGCACTGCCAGAATGTGCCGGAGGATGTGTTCCCTGTCTATCTGCAACTGCTCAAAGGGTTAGGGTTTCAAACTCAGAGTTCAGAGAATGATTTGACTAGCATCCTCATTTCTGCATCACAGACTTGGACAGCCTGCTGGGCGTTCCTCTGCTCTGACGGCTGAGCGGGTCTGACAGACACACACACCAGAGTATCCCTGCTGCTGTCATAGTTCCCTACACAGCAGAGAACCTGACCACGGCTGAGACGGGGCAGCTTCTGCTCCTGTTGTACAGCGAGGCATATTTACTTGATTTTGATGATTTTGTTGAAATGAAGCCAAATGATGCCCTGTTCTGTTTTCCGAACTTACGTTTTCATAGAAGAGGCATTGCGCAACCCTCTTCCCGTCTCTAATGAGGAAGTTCTTGGCTCCATGGTGACTCGCTGTGACCGCAGAGTCCAGGGTAGCTGAGGAAAGAATACAGGCTTCAATGTGCTTAATTTGTAAACAAATCAAAAAGGACGGAACAAAGACAACAGGACTCTTCATCAACTGACCAAATATCTCAAATAGGCATGGAACTTTGTCTTTATACTGGTTCCAATGTCTCATGCCATCAATAACTGCAGTCAGGATCCTGAGGGAGTCGTCAGTGGTTGACTCCACTGGTGATGTTTCCTGTTCACCAAAGGCAGAAAACATTGCAAATCGTTAATCATCACTATAAAAAATGAATTCATTTTCTCTATACTGTATATTTTTACCTGGCTTTGTGGTGCGATTTGAGGTTTTTCTACACCCCTCTTCCTCTCAGGGGTGGAACCCCGTGGTCCAAAGCTGTTTGTAAAGTTCCATTTATTCTTCTGCTGTGTTGCCGAGGCGGAGGGCCTGCTGGGTGCTGGGACAGGAGGCGGCAAGGATCCAGCCTGCTGGCGACGCTGATTGGTGAAATTGGCTGGACTGTGGGAGGAAGCTTGGCCCATCCCAGAGACCCCGCTCTTGGGTGTTTGCTTGCTTTGTGCACTCTGGCTGCTGCAGGAGGCTTGATATCTGTTCTGCCTGGAATTAACAATGGAGTTGGTATCCTGTTGTCTCAGTGGGTTGCTGGGCTGCTCCATCCTGCAGCTGGAAATGAAAATAAGCCTCTTGTTTTCATTCCAAACATTAAACATATCTGATTTTGTCATGTTTACCAAATTCATGTCCAGAAGATCAATGAAACCCACCTTGTGCCTCCAGGTTTGTATGGATGTGGATGGGGTCTATAGGCTGTTGGTGCAGGCCTGTTTTTGCCATATTGTTGGGGCTGAGCAGATGTTGTGACACCTGGTTTGTTCCAAAGCGGACTTGGAGAAGCATCAGAAAAAGGATCCTCCATCTGATGGCACTCAAAGAAATCTGAAGAGAGATGATGAAAATCTTTTCACAAACAGCAACCGCAGCCTCCTCTTCCTGTCGCGGCTCACGGTTATCTTGCGTCATCTTGGGAGTTGATTTACACTTGCACCCAAATTTAAACCCCTGGATAATTTGCAATGTAGAGGTGGAAAACATCTTAAGTATGTCGATTGTCTCTTATTTTAGACCATACTGACATCTAGTGGTGGAAATGCAAAGAAAAAAAAGCTACACAAGCCTGACAAAAAAACCCTCACCTGAATCATTATGGGGTGCCGCTGAGCTTGCACTCCCTCTGTATTCACGGTGGGAGAAAAATTCATTCTCAGAGAAGGAAGACGTCAGAGGAACTCGGCTTCTCTTCTTCTGGTTGAAGAGCGGCACGGGGGGACAGTCTGAGGGGCGACAGCAGGAATCTAGACACATATGCTGCCAAACAACTGACATCTTTTTTTTGCAATTATTCAGTGCACAGGAATAACAGCACCCACACATACAGTTAATTAGTATTAGATCAAGACATCAGCTGTTGAGCAGCACCTTGATTAGTGTGATTAGTAACACCAGTGTTTACCTGCTGCATGTCCAATAAGTATCTGAAAAGGTCTGTACACTTGATTACTCACACATACTTACTAACCTGCAGGCCTGGCTGGCTGGTTTTCAGGTCTTCTCATCATGGTGGAACCTCTCAAAGACCTCTTGACCACCTGAAAGAGCTTCAGGTTTACTCAATTGGACAGACGTGTATTTGTGTGTATTGTTAGTTTAGCTAAAAGTCCCTATTAGCTATATTGGTTGGAACAGTTAAAGGGGTTTTAAACACGGCTAACTACAGATAATGGATAATTAGTAGTTCATGCCACCCGTAGCAATAACATTTAGTTCCCTATGAGCTCTCTACGTTACGTTTTCTTCCTTGTGAAAGTTGGTGAAAGTGACCGCGACTGTGTGACGTAATCTCCGCCTTTTCAGCACCTCGGAAAGCGACGCGCGCCAAAATCCGCAGTCCTCCGTGGTGCCTTCACGGTCCCCGCGGGAGCTCGGAGGTCCCGATTGCTACTCACAGCTCATTTTCCTCGAGAATATTGGCATCTTTTTTTTTCCTAAACCACGGGCTTGGTTTTTATTGGCCCCGTGGGAATGTAGAAGAACATGTCGCAGATACCTTCTCCTGACTTGTATGTGTGCATTGCGGCTATCATAACGACCGCGTATGAAATTTCCTATGGTGCTTTGAATGCCACTTCAACGATACTGTAGTTCTAGTGCACTAGTGTCTTTTTTGTCTCCCTGATTTGAATGATTAGACAAATTGTCCTCACGTGTGTAGAGAGACAAAATGAGACATGGCAGTTCACTCACACTATAATATGTGCTCTCTACTGCAGGAAGCTGTGGCTGGAACATTCATATATCTATATAGAAACAAATTGGGAGCACAAGGTGTTTATTGTGTATGTATGCATGTCAATATGTACTGAGAGACAGTCAATTCAAGATTTAAAAAAAAAAAGGTCTTGCTGGAATTACCATCTTCATATCTAGACACAAGTGAAATTGGTGAAAGCATGAGTCGTGAAAAGTGCTGTCTTTATAACAAATGAAGTATACCCGAATTCAATAAAAGAACACTGCCAAGACATTGGCACATGCAGAAGTGAATTCAGGGGAATAATAGGAGAGAAAGCGGGTATATATTGAATATATATTTGTATGAATAATTGAAACCCCGGAGCATGAAGAATTAAATGAGAGAAAGCCGGCATTCAGTCGGGTCTACAACACAGTGTCAGTTGGTGTCTGTCATCCTTGATGTTCCCTGCTGTGAAGACCCAGCACTCCTGCCTGTCATCACTGCAGACCTTGAATGACTAAGGACACAGCTCAGTGCATCCATCACAGTCCAGGTATGTCTGGACTTTTCCCTGAGCACTTGACTCCTCGTGGGATCAAGTAGAGAGATGGAGACAAGGCGTTTTGTGAATGACAAGGGCGAAGGCTTAATACAGATACCAGAGGGCGCAGTGCTCGGGTCCAGTGCCCGCTTGATGTTTCTGACTTGCACTGTTTGGGTTTGTCTCGCCTGTGTTGATTTGGTGTGTAAATCAATGGGAACAGCAGAAAACACAAGTCTTGTTTGTCTCTGTGAAATGACCAACAGATATGCTGTTGTTGTCCCTGAATAGACTTACAAGTCACCATTTATATCCTTTCCTTGGCTTTTATCATCCCTTTCATTTTTTTAAATGATGGTTACATAGATTTTTCTAATTATTATCATTTTTTTTTACTAAAGATTAATGGAAATAAAGGTCAAAATGTCACCGTTCTTTACTTTGGTGACAGATAGTAGTTGTGAGCTTTATTAGACAAGGAATCACAGAATCAGTTTGATATTATGAAAATAAAGAACCAATCGCCGAAAGATATAAAGTAGGTTATCTGAATCTTCTCTTCACTGTCAGAGGTCAGTGGCCAGTCCATCTAACCAACTATCTACACATAATGCAAAACACTTCTTCATATTTCTACATCATTTTGAGAAGAAGCTGATGTCTGAAGACATTTTGAAATATGGCTGTTGTTGGCGCATTTGTCAATACAAGGATTATTCTTGCTCTTTCCTGTGCATAGGGCACAACAAAGCCCTATGATTTGCTCCAAGCAATTGTTGCTCAGCAAGGAAGACATGAAGTGGCTTTGATGTTGTTTTTCATCAGCGATCAAAACCATCATCAACAGGAGTGTGTGGTGTGCACGTGCTGTTACTGCAGGCAGGACAGAGACAAACAGCACCTTTGATGCTTTGCAATACTTTGGCACTGCCTTTGATTACTTTTTCTACACTACTTGAAGGGACACAGAGGTGACTGATATAAAAACAATCATATAACGGTATGCTATTTATGTCTATTAATTATTTGTGATGAGTGCTCGGTTGAGGTGAAAAGGGAATATTGCAAAAATGTTCCTTAAAGACAGTGAATATATGCATAGGTCACTTAACAATGTAAGTAAATATGTGGTGCAGTCCTTAATTCTAATGTCATTTATTATCTATTCAGACTGTAAAAATAAAAATGTACTAAAAATAAGGGAAATTGTAGTCCATCACAGCCAAAAGTGGGAAATGTTTATATGTACTCATTCAAATTTAAGGGTGTGTTTACAATAATTGTCAGCTCAGTAATAGTAGGTAGACAAAAAAAAACAAACACGTTTTACCCGCAACTTCGTGGAATAAAAGTATGTTTTTATTTCCTGTTGTTGTTTATTTCCTGTTCCATGTTTTTATTTCACTTCCTGGCAACTTCTCCAACTAACTTAACTCAAAACTTCACCCCTTTTCGTCTTCCTTCCTCTGCTTCAGTTCCTAGTGGCGTGGATACCAAAAGTAACGCAAAAGTAACGCGCACATCGCTACTTTCGTTACTCCACGTGGGTGTCTTTTCCATCATCTTCTGGAAGTTTCAGACGCTGACATATATAGTCCCTCCCACACGGGCCGGGGCGTCAAACCGAGAGCTGATTACGGATTTCCTACAACCCGGACTGGCAACCCGCGTGTTGTTCAGGGGGCGGCGCTAGTCCACAGTAGTTTCTGGAAGGAACCTCATGCTTGCACCATGGAGAAAGTGA
>CAESWR010000196.1:448690-460664 GCA_903171835.1 Mullus surmuletus | reverse complement strand
GGTCACAGGAAGAGCTGCACTCCTCCTTAACTTCTCGCCTCCCCAGACGAAGCGGGATCGAGGTGTTCGCAGCGGGGCAGGGTGAATTGCACACGCTGCAGGAGTATTTTTGGAGCCTCCGTGGCTGAGGATGGTTCTAGACGCACGCGGCGCCGCTGTCATGGCTACAGCCGCATTTTGTCGCCGCGGCCGTTACGCAATCCGGTCGCCCAGGTGATTTATCAGGAAGTCCGTTTTTTTGACACATTCGTCATAGCCCACCTGGTAGCAGCACTGGACAATCAATATTGTTCTTCTTGCAGGTCCAAAAAAGGGTGCTGCATCTTTGTAGTGGAGCTGAGGGTGGTTCATATTTATACACAGATATTTATCAAACCATCCAAATCCAACATTACTGAGGATTTATAGTGCACATTTTAACTTAACGTGGTGGTCACAAAGATTTCCATGTTACATTTTTGTATTTTTTGTGACCGGCGCTCCCCCCAAGTTTAAAATGAATGTTGACTGCTTCTATATTGACTGCTTCTAACTGTATCCTTCTTCTCACTGCTTTGTAGTCATTAGCATCATGTGTATTGTTGACGTGATCAGGCTCCTGACCAAATCTGACGTGCAGTGGCGATGCCAAATGATTGTAGTCTTCATGTTCGGCTGTTTTTCCCTGAACCCCACATTTTTCCAAAGTGGGGTCTTCCTCAGAGGGTTTGAGCTTTTAAACTAAAAGCCATTCCACGTGGGGTTGTGTTAGTTAAAATTGGTTATATTTCACCAAGGGATAGAGAGTGTGCATTACAGAATCAAGACATTCGCTCACTGGATTTACTGCTGCACCTGTCTGACATGGACAGCTGATTATTATCTTTTTTTTTCCTGTCATGTCATTGGCAGCTGTGCAGGATGTCGAGTCAGATCTATATTGAGGACAGTGTGTACGTGTTTTTTTTTTTTTTTTAAGAAGGATTGAGAGTGCGGAGGCGGAAAGCCACAGAATTGTGAATGCACCTCCTTTATGCTTCATTCGTCCGTTTCATCCCGGCCCACAGGTAACAGCACTAAAAGACCAGGGCAACAAAGCACTGAGTGCCGGCAACATCGATGAGGCTGTACGCTGCTACACCGAAGCGTTGGCTCTCGATCCTTCCAACCATGTCCTGTTCAGTAACCGCTCAGCCGCCTATGCCAAGAAAGGCAATTACGAAAACGCTCTCCAGGATGCCTGTCAGACTATCAAGATAAAGCCCGACTGGGGAAAAGTGAGTGGACACAGTGTCAAGGATTGTCCAGTATTCATCTAAATTGACACGTTGATGCGTAATTGACTAACGCTGATCATTTTTATATTTCCATCAACCAGGGCTACTCCCGTAAGGCTGCAGCATTGGAATTCCTTGGTCGACTGGAGGATGCGAAAGCAACTTACCAGGAAGGACTTCGGCAAGAGCCAAGCAATCAGCAGCTGAAGGAGGGTTTGCAGAACATGGAGGCAAGGCTAGCAGGTAGAGTATCACTTTTTTGTGCATAAAGGGGGGATCGTGATGCTAAAAGTGTGAGTCACTTTTCCTCCTACACAAGTAGAGCTTTCAGAGATGCCTGCTGGAAAAAACACGGGAGCAAAATTATACTGTGGGTGCTCAGGTTTTCAGGAAGGCAGCAAACAGTCCACTCAGGTTTTGAGTGTTGTTTCCACTGAGTCACGTGGTGGAGACAACACTCTAATGATTAATGTGTGTGTAGAATGCGGGTGTCCTTAATGCCACGTAATTTACACTAATGAACAACCATTCTGTTTCCCATCAGAGAAAACCATGATGAATCCTTTCGCCATCCCCAACTTGTACCAGAAGCTTGAGAATGACCCTCGAACCCGAGAGCTCTTGTCTGACCCGAGCTACAGAGAACTGCTGGAGCAGCTCAGGAACAAACCGTCAGAGCTTGGCACGTATGTGATTTCAGAAATGTTTAAATCAACAACAAATACATGTTTGACAGACATTTGAACATTTAAATTGTGTGTATCTGGAAATGTCAGGTGGCATTTTCCATTTTGTTATCGACGATAATCTTAAGTGTGGTGATTATCAAGTGTCATAAGTGCATACAAGCAAAGTAGTCTAAAAATGTACTTGAAGAGCAATTGTGTCTGTCGTCAAGTAAGTAAGACCTGAACTCTTAAAAATGGATTTGCCTTTCTGCCTGTTTCACAGGAAGCTGCAGGATCCCCGAGTGATGACCACGCTCTCTGTGCTGCTGGGACTCAACCTCTCAGAGGCAGATGAGGAAGAGGAGCCCACACCCCCTCCTCCTCCCAAACCCAAAGAGACGCAGCCACCCCCTCCCAAAGAGGAAGACCTTCCAGAGAACAAGAGAAAGGTAAATAAGTTCCACCAGCCACTACTGTGCAGCTTTTAATGAGTCTGTAGTCTTCGTGTTTCTAATCCTCTTCATTTCAATCTCAAACAGGCCCTGAAGGAGAAAGAACTTGGAAATGCTGCTTACAAGAATAAGGACTTTGATATGGCGCTGAAACATTATGAAGAAGCAATCAAACACGATCCCACCAACATGACGTACATTTCTAATCAAGCAGGTATATTTATATTCACGTCTCATATACTCAGAAAAGTGTGTAAGATCAACAAACAAGTCCCACAGGACTACATTTTTTGAGGGTTCTACTCCGACATATTCCTTTTGACTTTTGCAAGGAAGCTTTGTGACTGTTGAACTGTATTTGCGGTTGACTGTGTATAAGTACTCTGCCATTTTAGCTGTGAAAGTAAACAGTTCTCAAAATACACAGCCCACAGTCTTTATTGATAGGCAGCAGATCCCATCATTCAGAGCTGAAAATACATTGTTGGTAACGTTCAGGTTGCACTTTAAATGTTGCATATGTACTAATTACATTTTATTCATCCATTCAGCGGTGTACTTTGAGAAAGCAGATTTTGAGAAGTGCAGAGAGCTGTGTGAGAAGGCCATTGACGTCGGCAGGGAGAATCGAGAAGATTACAGACAAATTGCAAAGTGAGTTGTGTTTGCAATATCTATGTACACGGTGCTCCTCAAAATCTAAGGTGGCCAGGTAAGATTTCTTGCAATTAGATGGACAAAGTTTGACGCAACTGAATAAATGTATATGGAAAGAATTGCATGGGCGTGTGTGAACCCACGTGTAGTTAAGCATTTGACAAGAGTTCTGAGTTATTTTACATAATGGCCACATAAAGGCTCTTTAGATTCTCACTCAAAGCTGGCAAAAGACAGTAGAAATACTGAATTGGGCTTCATGTTATTTGTCCTTTCAACTTGAGTTTCTTCAAGAGCACAGAGGTGGTTTTGTTATTTTTTTCCCCGCAAGCTTTGCCAAAGCTCACTCCACTTACCTGCCCTTTCATTTCGTGAACAACCTCCCTGTTATGGCTTTTAAAGCGTCACAAACAAAGATACCAGTACCACCGCTTCATGATGTAATAATGTGTTTGTCAACTACACTCCCCTTTGTCTTTTTTATAGAGCCTTGGCCAGAATTGGCAACTCTTACTTCAAGCAGGAAAAATACAAAGAGGCAGTTCAATATTTCAACAAGAGTTTGACAGAGCATCGCACCCCGGATGTCTTGAAGAAGAGTCAGCAGGTAAGAGTTAACTGTTGTTGTCAAATTGTTTTTGTTCATCACTCCATACTTCCAAGGTCTTGTTTCGTCCAAGTCTTGGAATAGATTGTTTTATTACGGTGCAGTCAAAGGTACAATGTCTAAAATAGACTGTAAGTGACATTTTATAAAGATAAAAAAGTGTTTTATTATTATTCATTTTACACCATTGCATCGATTGATCTCTGCAGGCTGAGAAGATTCTGAAAGAGCAGGAGAAACTAGCCTACATCGACCCAGACTTGGCCCTGGAGGAGAAGAACAAGGGCAACGATGCCTTTCAGAAGGGTGTGTAGGAACAACTTCAAGCCACTAAGATTGTCATCAAAACCCATGTTTTTTTGGGGGTTTGTTTTTTGCATCATGATGAATTATTTTTCCCTTCCCTTCAGGTGATTACCCCTTAGCCATGAAACATTACTCCGAGGCCATCAAGAGAAACCCCAATGATGCCAAGCTCTTCAGTAACCGAGCCGCCTGCTACACAAAACTCTTGGAGTTCCAACTTGCCCTGAAGGTACGTTTCCTCCCCAAGCACCCACATGAGTCTATTTATGACTTTTTGACCTGATAGAATGATCCGACCTTTGTCTTACTTTGATTAAAATTGATCTTTTTTTTTGCTCTCGTCTTTTTTTTGTCAGGATTGTGAAGAGTGCATCAGGCTGGAGCCCGCATTCAGTGAGTCCAAAACTTTACAGTCATCGACATTTGCCAGAGGAAATAGTTGAAATTGATGTCAAATCATTCTTCCAAACTTACCTCTAAATCTGTCCACAGTTAAAGGCTACACACGTAAGGGAGCAGCTCTGGAGGCCATGAAAGATTATTCGAAAGCGATGGATGCATACCAGAAGGCCATGGAGCTCGATTCCACCTCAAAGGTATTCTACAACCGAGAGAAATGTTTCTGAATGTATGAGAATGAATGCTCGAAGTTAACCACTGATGTATATGAATTCCACTTTGGGTGGTAGGTTAGATAAGATTTAGCAGTTTCTCAGGTGAAAATGACTATTCATCAAATCATAAAATCTTCCTGAGAGATCAAAGACTTGACATGACCTGTGTTCTCCACTTCCAGGAAGCCACAGAAGGCATGCAGCGCTGCATGGTCAACCAGGCCACGAGAAACGACAGCCCAGAGGAAGTGAAGAAAAGAGCCATGGCCGACCCCGAGGTGCAGCAGATCATGTCTGATCCAGCCATGCGGATGATCCTTGAGCAAATGCAGAAGGACCCTCAGGCGCTCAGCGAGTAAGTTCCTCTCTGCCCTTTGAGAGTATTGCACGTACGTGCCATGATGCATGAAAATTAACGTTTCTCTCTCCTCTGTGATTCCCAGCCACCTAAAGAATCCTGTTATTGCTCAGAAGATCCAGAAACTCATTGATGTTGGACTGATAGCAATTCGTTGATGAGACATAGGAGCCAAGATCTGAGAAGAAACTCAAGACTACGGTGGAACAAAAATGCAATTCCCTCTGAAATATTACATCCTCTTTTCTTGCCTTTAAATTCAATATTCTGTTGTCCATCGTCTCACTGAGACTTTGTGTTTTTTTTTCTTTTTCTAATCGGTTTCACTTTTTTGACATTGTATATACAAATACATCTTGTACGTTATCTAGGAAACATCAGGACTTCAGAAGACTTGCTCTGGGGGAAAAGAAAAGATTGGATCAATGTACGTCTCAAAATTAAGCAACAGCACTGTCCATGTTCAAAGGGGAAATCCACCCTGAGCAGCTCACATTTTCCTATTGCCTCAAGAAAGTGGTCAAAGGAAGTGAAACAAACTAGAATTTCTAAATGCAAAAACAAGATTGTGTCATGTCAACAGTGGTCATTTTTTCTTGACTCCTGTATTTTTTCTCTTTAAAGCTTGACTAAAACATGGTGCTTTAAAGTTGAGACGTCTAGTTTTGTTTTCCTCTGCTCCCTATCTTTTGGTCACACCCCCCCCCACTCCAGACGTAAGGTGCAAAGCTAGATCTGCTCAGTCAGGATGTTGACTCTTGTAAGCAGAGTGTGGTACAATTCATCTCAAGTCTTGCTGTCCTTGGCTTAATGGTTATATTAATGGTGGTGTTTGTGTAATGCTGATGCCAGGAAAAGTAAGGAGGCTTTCCTTTCCCCTCTAAATGTTGATCCATTTTAACAGTGAAGAGAAGAATGCAACCCGATGCCTTTCACTGAAAGGGCCATTTTTGCCCAATTAATAGTAACCATTTGTCATCTATTCTTAAAAGCATTTCAAATAGCTTCTGCGCTTTTAAGAACTGAGAACCCAAGGTTAAATTGTGCCAATTACAGTGCCAGTCACCATCACCGGAGTACACCAAATAACCGACTCCCCTGTAGGACGGAGCTTAATAGCCGATCGAGGCAGCAGGAGGGATTGATCTTTCAAAAAAGTTGACTTCCCAAATCTCAGTCTTGCTCATTTTAATGGGAACAATGTGATGATTAAAGGGTGGATTTACCTCTCCAGGACCACAACTATCAAGTAAAGGGGTGTAACTTGAATCATGTTCTGTCTTTATCCAGTAGTAATGGAGCACTAAAGCTCCAGTGCCACTATGTCATCACTTCCTGGTGTGTTCTTCGCCCAGTAAGGCATTTTACGGTACGTTGTGCAGGCCTTTTCAGACAGACTTTGACTTCTAAGTTTTAAGATCCATACATGCTTGTGGTATTTGTTCTTCCACAAGCAGTAAATTGCTTAGTTTTTCTTTCCCGCAGGGAAATAAGTACAACTAGTGTTTTAATGCTATGGAAATGTATGCCACATGTGGCTTCAGATACCTCAAATGCACCAGGTCATCTGTTAGAACGGTTTTATAGAGGCACTCAAATGTTAGGTAAGGTCTGTCACATCTTTTTGTCTCTACATTTCCACAGTAGATTTGTTGAACCTGGAATTCACCATCACTTGTGGCACAGCAGTAATACGAATCTGGGCAGTTTGTCATTATAGGTCCTGTCGACATAAACATAATTACAAACACCAAACAGCTCTCCCTGGAAGTGTGTGCACATGGAAATCAGTTTTACCGTAGAATATTCAATATCTGAATGTATTTTAAATAGTGAGACCAACAATGTTTTCATTTGACTCCATGAGGTTTTGGACCTAAGTTATAGCTGTCATCAGTATTTTCATTTTTGAACACACGAGTCAAAATTGTGGCCTTCATACAAGCCATACACCTGTGTGTTGTAAAGTTACGCATGTCAAAAAAAAAATGTATACACGTAAATAAAGCATAAAGTAACATTTTAAGCATAATCCTTAGAGTAATAAAGTTATTAAAGTAGAATATTCGCAGGATGTCACGAGCCAGCTCTTGTCAGTTGCCATCCAAATGTTGTGTAATAATTTTTTTAATGGTGGAAAATCCTGGCACACCCAATTCTATGCAACTCTTAACTGCTGGAAACCATCGAGTGTGTGAAGCGCTTAGCCCCGCCCACAACGCGGGTCACGTGACCAGAGCGTCGCCCAGGTTTGTGTCGGAAGCATCCTGGTCGTAGCAGTTTTAAGCTAGCAGCTGACAAAAAACACCCAAAGTAATGTGGGAATATTTACAACATGGGTGAACGATGAACTTGGCCTCACCGGAGACCGAGAAGACCCGGAAGTGTCCCGACTGTCGGCTTTTTTCCCCCGCGCTGTCCGAGCGCTGACACCCGAGGAGGTCATTTAACGTGGCTAACTAAACATTAGCCGGAGCTAACGCTTACAAAGTTTGACGGGCAGCAACAGCTAGCTAACCGCCGGATCTCCTCGTCCACAGCCCGGCACACACCTCGTGTCGGGTCCGCGACCCCCCCGCTGGCTCTCTGTTTTTATTGACGTTTCCATCAAGTGTAAACAAAAAAAAGCTAGCGTAAACGACGGCGGCTGCACACTTGACAACTGTGTAGCAGCTAATGCTAACGCTAGCCGTTGAACTTCAGCGTCGCAAACAAGTCGCGGCTCCAGAAAACCAGCGCCGGCGTCGTTTCTTACAGCAAATTCTGAATGAGAAAAGGTTCCGACCTCTGGTTCCGACCAATCACGTTGGTATAAATAACGCCAAACAACAGGATGTCCAACGCACGGGGATTAGCGCTGGCACAGCTGTATTGTCTAGGGAACACATCTGTCCGCTCGTATCGATAATAGATCGCCTCACAGCCGAGCGTGTCGTCAGATTTGTTTTTTATTTTTATTTTGAAATACCCAGACACACTTTGGCGACACTCTGACTGTATAAAGTACAGTCTCATCTGCTTCAAGTGATGCCGGGGGACGCGTCTGATAGTAGTGACGACGATGCCAAAACAAACGAGAACGCCTGCACCGTCAAACACCAGATCACCAATGGTAAGTGATGTGGAGGAACAACACACACATCAACATCACCATGTTGTTCATATACAAGCAGCTGTGTGACAGAAATGTGTTGATTACATGTTTGTTATCAGAGACTGGACTTTTTTTTGGTATTGTTGGACCAGTTTTCCATCATAAGATGTACAATACAAATTCTCACATGTGTTGCCAGCGTACTGTAGAATACAGAATTATAGTGTTTTGTCTCCCTGTAATTCTTCAGATGTGTATAGATTTTCATAGTAAAACCAGTGAGTTACTTTAATATGGGGCTTTGGTCTGAACGCAACTTAAATGGAGAATATTGACAGAAAGTATTGAAGGACCGCGACTCCATCTTCTCTCATATGTCTGAACATTAGGGCTGCTAATATGTAGTTTCACTCAGATTGACGGTCATGAGCCTGCTGGCAAATATAACGCTGAACGGCACTGCATGACGTTCAACTGCTGGTGTGACAATTCATAATAATAAATCTGATAAGAGTTGTATTATATGATAATTATGATAATTATATATATTTTTCAATTCATTAATATTCTTTAAGCGCTACGGTATGAACATCTGTTAGTATAACAGAGCTTTGCAGCACCACAAATCACAGCTCAATGAATCGCAATTAATTCACATTTTAAAGTTGAAAACTTTCAAATATACTAATATACTGGTAGGAATATGCATGTCTTTTGAACGTGTTTTATTTGTTATATCTTAGCTATAAGCAGTAATGATTGCAACTTCATTCTTGTGTCCTCTCCACTAGCAAACCTCACAGGGCACACTGAGAGGGTGGGCATGGAGAACTTTGAGCTGCTCAAGGTTCTGGGCACTGGGGGTAAGTGTCTAAAAGAAGCTTGACATGTATGAAATACAGCTATAGGAAAACATGTCACATCTGAGGGAAACCTTGTGTTCCACCACCACCACCACCTGTTTGATTTCATCCACACTGCATGCCTATTAGAGATTTGGAAACCCTTTTTGCATCAAGACCTGATTTTAGATAATATTCACATGAATACATTTGTATATGTTTAGCCTCACATGGTGTAGTTTCCTGCACCTGTTCCATCAATGCTCATGTTTTGACACTCAATTAAACCTCAGTGTGATGATATTTGCCTTGTAATTAAATTGCTCTCTTACAATGAAATTCAATGATGTGGAAATGTTTGTTTTTCTTTAGCGTATGGAAAAGTGTTTCTGGTCAGGAAGAACAGCGGTCATGATGTAGGTCAGCTTTATGCAATGAAGGTGAGCTTTTTAGTTTGTCTTTTCATGTTATTCACTGATTTATTTTTCAGTCACTCATAAAAAACATTGAGATGTTACTGAAAGAATTTTCAACAGTTAACTGAGCTGTTAATCACTGAGAGTTAATAGGGACAATGGAGAAAATGGAATCTCACATTGTGGCTGACTATCTTACAGCAGCTTCATACAGAGGCATATTACTACATTTTGATCCTGTATTTGACCCTATTTGGGCTTGTGAATGAACTCCACTCTGGATCTTCTGAGTCTTATCTTCAAATATTGACTAAAACATGTTGTATTCCCATCTTAGGTGTTAAAGAAAGCAGCCATCGTTCAAAAGGCAAAAACAACAGAACATACTCGTACCGAGAGACAGGTGCTGGAGCACATCCGCCAGTCTCCCTTCCTGGTCACACTCCATTACGCCTTTCAGACGCAGAGCAAGCTACATCTCATTCTGGGTAAGTGGTGGAACCATATATGGAAGTCTTATGTCTCTTTCTTCTGCAGAATAGAGCTTTATATTCTGATGTATTGTATTGTTTCAGGTCATTTTTGTATGAGGTATCTGTGGAATTTTTGTGTTTTGTGTGAATTAATGTGTCGACTCAAAACACCTGTGTATGTGTGTGTGTGTTTGTGACTGCAGACTATGTGAGTGGAGGGGAGATGTTCACCCATTTGTATCAGCGGGATCACTTTTCCGAGGAGGCAGTGCGGATTTATATCGGGGAAATAATCCTTGCTCTGGAGCATCTTCACAAGGTGGGTGTTGTTCCCTCATCTTATCACTAAGATCTACAGGTATGGATTGGCGGATACTTGGAGGCAGAAGACAAGGTGAGTTCCAACAGATATTGCACTGACATGTATCCCCATAAAATGTTCCAGCTGGAGTGCTGGAAACAGTGGTCGTGTATTTATTCAGGCACAGGCCATCACAATGATCCCAAAATATTTTTTTTAATAACAGAAAGGTAGAATATGTCAAATGTCAAAATTAATTTTGAATATATTAAATGTACAGTGCCGAGTTTCTTGCAAATTAACAGTTGTCAGCATACATAGTGACCTCTTGCTGACAAAGTACAGTCATAGTAATGTATTTGAATAAGCAGCAACATGTTTTGATTTCTGCAAATTAATTCGTAGCTCATAAATCCTATGAATCTAACCTCATTCCTTTGCACAGCTGGGGATTGTCTACCGAGACATCAAGCTGGAAAACATTCTCCTGGACAGCGATGGACATATAGTGTTGACAGATTTCGGGCTTAGCAAAGAATTTCTGGAAGAGGAGGTATGTGAGCACAGTGTGGACAGTGATGTATTGTAACATGTTGCTGCAGTCTAATTGTTTTTTCTGCCTCTCTCCACTTTGCAGAAGGAAAGGACCTACTCTTTCTGTGGCACTATTGAGTACATGGCACCTGAGATCATCAGAGGGAAAGCCGGCCATGGCAAGGTTTGTTTGCATACATTTTTACTTAATGTGTGTGGGTGAGATAAGGAACGATTAGACTTTCTGTCTACTTGAGGGCATTTGCTTTTCTCGACAGACAACTTAATTTGCAGTGTTTGTTTAACACCTCTCCTGTCTCAGTCGGTAGATTGGTGGAGCCTTGGGATCCTCATGTTCGAGCTGTTGACAGGAGCGTCTCCTTTTACCCTGGAGGGAGAGAGGAACTCCCAGAGCGAGGTGTCAAAGTGAGTGTCACTGAAAACCGTGATCCTTATTCTCAAGCCTCCCCACTCCCTTAAAAAAAAGAAAACAGCCTTCAGATTGTCGGTGCCACTTACTTGCAATCGCAGAATTATGTAACTGTCTAATGAACGAGACACAAAATCCAGTCCCCTGGCTGTCTTGAACGTTGAGCATGCGTGGATCGTTTGCAGAGCCGCTGTAGCAACACTTCCACTTCCTGAACAGTCAATGAAAGTGGGTACATCAGGTGTGAGAGCGGCGTGGAAGAGGCCTGTAGGTACCTTGGAAATTCTACAAAGACAAAAATAGGCCAGTCTTCTTTTTTTAGAATTGTCAGGCAAAGTGTGCGTAGCCCCTTTCACATGGAAGTGGGTCATAAAGTGTTTTATCTTTTTGTAGGAAATGACTACTTATTGGCAGTTTGAGACTTTCTATTCCTTTTTTAAACCTGTCCTTTGGCTTTGATGAAATTCTAAAGGGAAATACAAAAGGGGGAAAAAAGAGCTGGGTTTGTCCGCTATGTTTTAATTCTAAGTAAATGATATAATCTTACATTAGTACTCTGTATAGATGTTCTCTCAGCCACATCATACAAGTGAGGTGAAAATTTATGGTGCTCTGTTGGGTTAAAAAAAAACAATCCCACAACAAAGGCTTACCACGGGTGACTCACACAACTCTCCACTGTGTGAGTGTTGCAAGTGAAGCCTGTGGGGGAAAAAAGATTCCACAGCAGAAACACTATCAGAATAGTATAGAAAAGTTCAATATTCAATGGAGTCATATGGGCTGCGTTTAATTCCCCATTCACACTCATATTCACACACTAATGGTGGAGGCTGCCAAGAAAGGCACACAAACACCTCTGCAGATTAATTACGTCTCCCTTGTCTCTCCTCAGACGCATTTTGCGCTGTGATCCTCCGTTCCCCTCCATGATTGGACACATCGCTCAGGACTTGCTGAAGAAGC
>CAESWR010000196.1:425478-439788 GCA_903171835.1 Mullus surmuletus | reverse complement strand
CAAGGCTTAACAACCGGGTGGTGAGAGTGTGTGAGTGAATGGCTGAGTAAACAAAGCCCGCTCAGCTAATGAGCGAGCGGGCCGCTTTGGCGCCGTGAGGAAAAAGTGTCGCACAGGTGCGTTCGCCGGTTGCGCGACGCAGGTGGGACGCGCCCCTTCCTCCCTCTTACCTTTGTCCTCGTCCGACTGGGTGGCATTTACACAAGCAACTTTAATTTTGCAGTAGCCGGCGTCTGTGAATAGATCTGAGAAAAAGTGAGTCACGAGGTGCCGCGAGCCGCTCTCGCTTCATCATGCTGGGTCAACCTGTGAAATATTGGAAAGATGAAAACATGTATTTATCCAGCAGCTGGTTTGTTAGTTAACCCTTTGATGTCAAGGCCACCGTTTGCAGTGAGCTGGAACATCAGATCTCTCTATTTTTTCCCCCCCAAAAATGTATGTTATCTTTAAATTTCTTCTTTGGGGAGGAAACAAGCCACAATTCTCAAACATCTCAGCTTGCAACAATATTTCCCCCCTCGAGTTACCTATAGGATAAAAATAAACACAAAAATTATATTACATATGTGAATACTTAAATACATAAATACTGTATATTCAAGTAGAATAAGGTCTGTGTATGTATTTTATTAGCGTTTTTGCTCTGGTTTCAGCAGGTGGTCCCCAGGTCAGGACCACCATGGGGGTTCAGGTTTTTGGGAAGGGGCATAGCATAAAATGTGAAAGTCAGTGCAAAGGTCTGTTGCAAAATCACAAATGAAACTTAACGCTTCTCCTGAGGCGGTGTCCGAGAAATTTCAGAAATGTTCAAATAAACTTTGCAAGCTGTGTGTCCAAGTGTGTGTGTGTGTGTGGACACGATGGGATGGTTGCTGCCGAGCATAAAAGGCAGAAAAGGCCACACAGTCGTCCGCTCCCCATCCACCGCCACGTTAAAAGAGCCCTCACAAACTGACAGCTTCTCAGAATAGAGAAACCGTGTATTGATTCAGCAGCTTAAAAGGCATTTTCAATTCTCATACCATTTAAACAGCCCCCCCACTCCCCTCCCCTCCTACACGTTTTACTCCAATTCCATTAACCTCACCCTCCCCTCTGGCACCCATCACCCCTCTCAGTGTCTGTTAACCCCGCTCGCCTCTCTCTCATCCCATCGTTTCTGGTTCAGCTGAGATATTATCATTACCTTCCCCTGCACGTCCGTCTGTAGGCCCCCCGTCCGACACGAATGCCACCGTGATCTTACGGGCGTTGTAAAAAATGTTAAATCAGGAACGGTAGCATCCACGGGACAGTTTCCCTGCCAGTGATCCACTTTAACAAGCCTGTTCTGGCTGTTATTGATGCAGCTGGCAGCAGCGATGGCATGTGCAAACAAATAATGCAAGTCAGTTAAAAAAAAAAAAAAAGGTAAACATTATGGCTGTATATAAAAAGGCAGCGGCGGTTTAGCGGGAAACCTGAAAGGATGATGAGGCAGCTTTTCGACGCGCTGTGTCTGGCGTGAAAACAGCTTTGACAAAGAAGAGGAAGGAGCGGAACAGAATGAAGCGGGAAATCTTGGTGGGTGCACTGGCATGATTTCTTTTGTGTAATATAAATTATGAGGCATATCTGTCTCTCCGGCATTGTTAAGTGCACCTCCTTTGGTATCTGATCTGCAGGGCTGCGAGCAGTTTATTAAAAATGGAAGTCGTTCTAAATGAGCCTGTAATGCTCAACCCTTTCAGGAAATCTTAATGGATCCCAGCCTATCTCTGACAAGGTTAAACGCTTGAGGAAACACCGAGAAACCTTAACAGACGAGATTATGGAGATAGATGAATACTCGCCATTGTGCAGTGTGGATTCGGCGGCAAGCGTTTGACATTGTCATTGATGCATTCTGTGAGTGTTATTTACATCCAGCGAGGGTTACGTTTATCGACACCCAATGGATGGATCTGACCTGTGTTCCCGTTGGGCTATTGATTGGTGATAATGTGAAGCATACCAGACACAAAACCTCTGCATTCAACACATAACTTGAGATAACATAAGATAAGCTGACATAGAATAGCATAGCATAGCATAACAACATAACAAAACATAGCATTGCATACTGCAGTATAGGAAAATGTAGCATAGTAAAGTAAAACATAGCCTAGCATAACAGAACAGAAAATAACATAGCATAGCATAGAATAACAGAACATAGCATAGCATAACACAACATAGCACAACATAACGTAACAGAACATAACACAACATAGCATAGTATATCAAAACATAGCCTAACATAACAGAAGAGAAAATAACATAGCATAGCATAGCATAGCATAACAGAACATAGCATAGCATAGCATAGCATAGCATAGCATAGCATAGCACAACATAGCATAGCATAACGTAACATAACATAACATAACATAGCATAGTATATCAAAACATAGCCTAACATAACAGAAGAGAAAATAACATAGCATAGTATAGCATTGCATAGCATAACAGAACATAGCATAGTATATCAAAACATAGCATAGCATAACATAACATAACAAAACATAGCATTTACATAACACAACATAGCATAGTGTAACATAACATAAATTAATTAACATAACAACATAACATGACATAACATGACATAACATAACATAACATAGTGTAGCAAAACACAACCTAGCATAGTATAGCAAAACACAACCTAGCATAGTATAGCAAAACATAATGTAACACAACATCGCATAGCATAGCGTAACATAACATAACATAACATAACATAACATAACATGACATAGTTTAGCAAAACATAGCACAGATTAACATAACAAAAGATAGCATAGTATAACAAAACATAACACAAACAAACATAACATAGCATAGCATGGTATATCAAAACATAGCATATCATAGTATAACATAACATAACTATTGTTGTTGTGTTGCCAGATGAACATGTTTTGTCTCTGAATGTGATCAACACTGAGATATGTGTGAATCCAGCAGTAGTTTACCAATGATAATAGAGCACGATACTCACCCTCTGATAACGCAGTGGGTGCCACAGTGGGTGTCCAACCAGTTTGCAGTAATAGTTTGTTGTAGAGCAAAATAGAAAATCCTGTTGATTAAATTTCATGGGAGCCACCAGTCAGGCGCCTGTTACATAAACTATGAAATGTAAATGTTCAATCCAGGACAGACTATCGCTTCCCCTCCGTGTGGAGTATCTGCCCCACCGATGACACCACTCACAGGCTGAAATCAGCCTCATTTAACTCGCAATAATTCCAACCAGAGGAATTTGCAGTAGCTGTGTACGGTCTCACAACAGGCGATTGTCTGAATAAAACATTGTCTTTGTTTGTTTGTTTGGTGAGGTGCGCCCTGAAAGTCTTTGGGATAAGCTGTTTGTATGCATCTTTAATATCACGCTCACACGTTTCCATGTATAATGAATAAATATAATTTCAAGATGCTCGCAGATGCTATGAAAGTGGTACTTGAGTTGACGTCCTGGTCTGAGAGCAAAGTATTTTTATTACTAATGGGGAAGAAGAGCTTGGCTCAGTTCTATATGAATGTAACATTTGCATGTGCAAACATTTTCATATGATCTCTGCTAGATTTCCGATAAAACTCTACCAAAAACTCAGGGTGTATAGTTAATTAAAGCTTCCAAAGACACCAAATAGATTCTGAATTGGAGGAAAATGAAGCACTAAAGGCTTCCATCTAATGGAATCCAGCCATAAAAACGGTGTTGAGGTTTAAACATTTCACTCAGAGAAAGCATCTCACAGCTTTAATGAGTGTTGGAACAAGCAGTTGCTGAATATATGTGACACTCCCCACCAGTGTGGATTTGTTGTCTGAAGTTTAAATAAGGACAAGGTGGGATTTAAAGGGAAATGCAGCGTTTTATAGCAAAGCCGACATCCTCCTTTGTTATGGACGTGGAGGCTGCAAATGGCCGGCCTGCCTTTTAGGACACGGGGCTTTCAAAAGGACAACCTGTCATGCATTATTATGTCTATCTGTGATCTGGGTCAAGCCCTTCTAATGCATGAGTGCATTTACAGGCGCACAAGACCGACATGCAGCACACAGGACCTCTATTTCAGGGGGAGGAGGCAACAATTACTCTATTGTGGTGTCTGCGCTGCTCTTATTAACAGTCTCCAAACTGCTCTTAGCCAATGTTAATGTAAACAGTGGCTATCAGAGCGCCCGCAGCCATCGCTCCGGCCCTCGCGGCGCCATCACGGGCCACATATGTGCTGAAGACGGCACAAACAGCTGAAGGAGACCCGGAACGTACGCTTGCCCTTGTGAAAAACAGCCAAGCATAATAATTACCATTGAGATGTTGCACATGCTGGATGCTGGAGGAGTTGTAGTGGCAGTGTGTGAGAGTGGAGGGAGGGGTTAGGTGGGTGAGTGGGTGGGTGGCGGATAATGCACGACGAAGGAAGAAATCTGTTGTGGATTCTTCATTATTAATTTAGTTTCTCCTCCGCTGATTCATTTCCATGTAGCTCCGAGGCTCACTTAGAGACATACAAACAGATATACACACCCACGCGTGGCCGGTTCCCCTAAATTGAGGATGAAGATGCAGTTTGCAGCAAAGTGCGCTCGGCAGCGTAACAAAAAATAAAATTAAAAAAAAGTGCCCTCTCCTCTCTCTCCAAATGCAGAAAAGCATTTCTTTCAACATTTTCTTCCAACAGATGCCATATACAAGACACAAAACATCCATAATGAATTGATCCTTCCAATACACTGCTGCTGGAGAAAGTCACTGATGCACCGGAGTCAATTTATTGCAATGAATTCTTTATTGTTTTGGTTTTTTTTTTTAGAGAGGGCGATTTGGCTGAAAACCAGTGTCCAGTTGTTTCTGGGAATTGCACAGCCCAACTTAAAGAAAAATGGAGATATAAATCTAGGAACAAAAGGCTGCATTTTCGGGCTTGAAGGATGCTAAACCGGGCGATCGATTTTCCAGTGTTTTGGGGTCTAAATGATTAATAAGGACAAAAATGTTTGGAGCCGTTCCAACATGAAATGAAAACACTATGTGGCCGCAGTGTTTCACAAAAAGGATAAGAGTGAGAGTCATAAAGGTAATACTGTGCATGAATTGACACACGACCTGGTGACCTTGGCGACCTCTGAGGAACACGACCTCTGAGGAACACACTGGAGTTGCTGCGCAGACCATCGCGTGCACACTGGAATCACCACTGCCAGTCAAACGGGAGGCACAATCCCTCGCTGGGAGCACTCTACCCTGATGAAAAAAAAAAACAACAAAAAAAACCGCTGCGAGGAGAGCCCGAGCTCGTGTGATGTGCTGGCGTCTTTGTGTCGACCCACCGCATGGCAGGACAACAGCAAAAACAATCAATCAATGAGTCGGGAGTGTCGGTCGCTACCAAAGCGACCAGAAGAAGCACACAAAAAGCTCCATTTAACACACACATCCATTTAGACACTGGAAAAATGCCCAATTAGATTACATTGCAGCTGTTCTGTGGTTGCTTTAATACATTCTTCCTCGGTCATAAATGCTTTGTCCAAAATGTTGTCTCTATAAGCCATTTCAGCCCAAAAGGAAGAGGACTAAGATTTGAAAATTCTGGAATTAAGGGACGTCCACACCAAGAACTATAACTATAAAGACGACAGAGTGGATGGCAGAGTCCACACCACAACTATAACGACACCGATACTGGAGGACGATATCGTTTGTATCGCTTTCAGAGTGATTTGATGAACGATAGAAGTACTGACAGCCAATCAAAATCCATCCGCAATGCCACACCGAGGCGTTCAACTCGTCGCTGCATCGCATTCAACAAGGCGGACGACGTAAGCGAGAAGTTCATCTGTGAAGTTCAAAGCATCCACCCCTCTGTGATAAAAGCAATCAACTTCATAAAGATGCGACCAAGAAGAGGGACATCTGGAGCGCGATCGGTCTCTCTCTTGGCGTAACCTAGCAACACAGCGATATCGTTCATCAGTGCTGCCATCGCTATTGCTATAGTTACGTTTATAGTTATAGTTCTTGGTGTGGACGGCCCTTTATTCGCCTGTTTAATCCCAGAGTAAAGGGAAAAAAACAGAAATCATGCAAACATTGGCTGAGTTTTGGCAAGTTGCCTCCGCGTCTGGACGGCGGCCGGAGCCAAACACCGAGCTGGGTTCGAGCAAAAGGTCATCGAGTATAAATGTCCAGGTACAAAAAAGCGGGGGGAAAATCTCTCCCGGATGATCTTTTTGATCCCTGCGAACGTCGTCAGGGCTCTGGCAGATGTTGCGCCGAGCGGGGGGAAAAGATGAGAGAGGCGTGACAGAAAATCAACAACGGCAACATTGGGTAGCGGCTCCTCGCAGCTTGGCCCTGAGCCATCCGTTGCAGCGGGAGAGGCTGGAAGCGGGCGCCGCGCCGACCTCCTCGCAGACTCCGAGAGCTCCGCCGCCTCCTTCTGCCGCCAAAACCATTTCATGCAGTTTGGCGGAAATGAAAGAACGCGATGCACTCGTGACTGCGGGCGCCGCATGCAGAGCAGATCGCCGGGTCGATACCCGCCCTCGGTGTTTCTCCCCCCCGGAGGGAACCCGGGCGCCGTCGCCCAGCGCTTCTTAATAAAGGTGACTCTCGTGTTTTTTTTTTTATCTCCATCGGCGCAGGCCTCACCCCGGCTGTTGACTTGGACGATCCTGAACAACACGCAAACTCTCATTTCATCGAGGAGAACTCATGGCCATTTATTGGATTGGATGATTGCAATAATTTCTCAAGACAAACATCACGTGGATCCAAAAGAGACTTTAATACACTTTATAGAAGCGCGTTCTACTTCCTACTAATCCAATTTTCTAAAGCACTCAGGTTGTAACGCGAGCTAACCGGAGATAAGAAACATACAACAGAACAACACTGCAAAAAGCTCTACTGCGATTGTCGGCAATTGAAAGGTTGCACTGATGTTATTTTGGATAAAAGATACATCCTTCCGTTCCCTGCATGTCTCCATTCTTATGTTTATATCGATACGTCTGAGTGGTATTTTTATTTCTTCCTTGGTAGAAATTGGACGTTTCCATCGTTGAGCATAAAAGAAGTTTATTTTCTCTTCCCCGACAGATGAGGCTGTATTATGTCAGGAGAAAAAGCACAGGTGTGAATTGTCACATGACTGATTGCTTAATTCCATGTATTTGCTCGCTGAAGTCATTAGTAACAGCTGTCATTTTCCCACTATGGTGCGTTAGCATGTTGGCGGAGGAAAAATGCAGCAATCCCCCCCCCTGCCCATTTTTAGATGACATAATTTAACATGGCAGCAGAGAAAAGCCGCCTCACATAAGGGCGAACGCCACAGGATCGTGGAATAAAACAAAAATTACAGCGTGAGAACAAACACTAAAAGCAAACATCATATATTTAATGACCTAATTGAAAAGACGCGGAATCCAATAATTAGGACATTAGGATGTGTTGTGACTTTTAACGCATAATCAAGAATGGAAGTAGAAGCATTTTGTGTGGGAAAGCGAGGCAAAACAGTCGTGCAGGACACACACATTTAACATCAACATATTGATTTAACCCTTAAGAGTTCCTGGGGTGTTTTTTTTTTTACATTTAGAGAGTCAAAATCCCTAAAAAAAAAAAGAAAATGACAATCACAAACCAAAATTCATGACCATTAAACCCCATTTCATGTCATTTCAGGCTCGCACTCAGTGTCGGATGGCACTCTCTCTCCCCTCTGCTGTGACAAGTCACGACACACTGCGTGACAGAGGTCACACATAACAAGAGAAGAATCGGTCCACACACACAGACACACACACACACACACACACCACTCCCCGACAATATGCATCCGTGGTGATTCCGTCTCCCCTCCCTGCCTCCAATATTTCTGTCCCGTATGCTGCGGGACGGCGCAAGTCAGCTCAGCGGTGTGGAAAATTAGATCATTAATTGGGAATCATCAACAAAGGATCTTTGATAAGCAATTTAAAGGGTCCTCAGCAGTTGTGTGTGCGTGCGTGTGTGTGTGTGTGTGTGTAGGGGGTGTGAGCTTTACTCTGAAAAACTCCCATTGATCGTCTATCAGGGGACGCTGCCGGAGATGTTCCATAGTCTTTGTTATTGTCAACATCTCATCTTAATTTGTCTTTTACTGCCTTCTCAATTCCCTCCCCTGTCTGCCGCTCTCAGCCGCACATCCAAACATTTCTACTGGATGTAAATATGCTTTAAGAAATAAATATATATGAAATAAATATATATTTTGCCTTCGTGGAAAATGGCTCCGGAACAGCTGGCACCCCAGTTTTGAGAAAATGTGACTCACGCAGGACTAAATAGTGCTTTTGTCGGGCGCCATATTCTCTGTGGGACTGAAAATAAACCACAGCGTCCGTGTTCAGCATAACGCCGGAGCAGCGCTGGGACTCATTGGTGTGTTTTTGGACGCCGGCGAAGCTCTTTCGGAGACACTCACAATACCCCATTGTTGGTTTTGGCCTTTTCCCTTCATTTTGTGGACAACACCAAAAAAGACAAAAAAAACAAACCCAAATTCAAGACTTTATCCCGCCTGCTGACCCTCTAACATATATTGATTCTGTGCCTGAACACCTCCTTAACCCTGAGTTTCGCTCCCTCTCCGCGTCGCCCGCCAGCCCGCTTTGTGCCAAGAATGCTTCACATCTGCCTCGGCCGGGCACGAATGATGGCTGCAATGTGGATTCAAGGAATTGCGCCCCTTGTAAATATTTGGTTGATGCCTCGGCGAGTCCCGAGGGGTGGGTGGGTGGGGGGGGGCGGAAAACGCAGCTCTCTCCGGCGTGAAATAAAAGGGGCTGCCGGCTCGCTCGTCGTCAGCAACATGAAAGGGTCCGGTAATTCCTCCCCCTCTGGCAAGGAAGTGGCTCCCCGGGGTATTCGGCGCGGCGGGAGAAACGCGGCCTTGTAATAAATAGGACCTACATCGCGTTTATAAATATAATTAAATTAGCCACAAGGACAAACAGCATATACCGAGCCGTTTGCATTTATTAGCCACCAGATTGCGTCATTTAAGTTGGATCTGACAGCTGCTCTGGGTTTATCCGAGCGCTCTGACGCTGTTCATCGAGTCAAAATGACTGTTATCACGCGGGAATGGGTCACTACCCATAGCAGGACGCTTAAATGGTCGGTTGCGTGAATAGGAAAAAGGGGCTAATAAAGTCTAAAATGAAAAAAATTAACTCTTTCCTCCCCCTTCAGCCTATTCCTCCGCCTCCACAGTAATGCAATTACTGTAATGTATTACTTTTTGCTGTAACGCGGTAATGTGAGGCATTATAAAACAAAAGGAAGGTTATATTTTACTCGGTACAAATCTCAGTAACGCCCAATGAATTTTAAACGCGTTTATACCTTGAGGCCGAGGACCAATCTTTTTTGATTTTCGATGAAGCATAAACTATGGATAAATAATTATGCAATGAATTCTTTGTGAATACAAGACGATAAAGGGATAGAATTGTAAAAAGGGTTGTGTATCTTGCCATGTCTTTAGGTTACAATATACAGTAGTAGCTTTCAATATGAATACACCTAAAGTTACAGTATCTATCTATCTATCTAATGCCTTCCAATTCAAAGAGTAATATTATAATGCCACAATCGCGCTTTGAAATGACAGTAACAATGAATAAATAATGCACTATGTTTTTGAAGTAACTTGTCCAACACTGCTGTTGAGGACGTTGATGGACGCGGTTTATCAGTGTTTATTTCCGCTGGAATGCGACGTTCATTGAACGGTTGGAGGACTGAACCAAGGCGGAGACGTCTTCGTACGTGATAAATGAGAAAGCGCCGTCGTGTTTATAGTGTGAGGCTCCGCGGACAGATGATACGGTTGGAGAGCTGACATCGTTACGGCTCTCGCGGAACCCATTTACCACGGCGTGAATATGAAATTTTCCGGCGGTTCTTAGCGCTCCTTCTGAACGCCACAGTCTTTTACGGGCTTTTATCGGGGCTGTCTAAAATTAGACGATTTGACAGGTGGGGAAATTGCAACTTCAGTTCTTTAGTCTTCATACCGGAGCAATTGTGAATATATAAACGCATTTAAAATGAAGGTTTTGAGTCGTTTGTAGCAAAACCGACTGTGAAACGGCCCACGGTTGTGAGCTTTGCAGAAAGTACGCTAAATTTATCACCTACAAATTATTCCGTGATTGTGTTTTATGAGGTACTTGTATTGGGTCTTGAGGGATTTTCTGGGAATTTACTGCACTGATTTATGTCTTTTCCCCTCCCATTTACCTAAGAAGGCGTTGCAAATACAAAGAAAAACACCATTCGGGTCTCGACGCGGCCCACTGATACCAGGTGTCCCTCTTCAATAACAGAGCTGACCCGTATTTTAAACGAAAGCGGCGTCTGATGTTTGTGCGGTAACCCGTCGCAGCAGAGAGCAGACCGTCCTGTAATTCTCCAGACAAACAAAATCACAGAATTCGCAAGTGAGAATAAATGAGAAATTTATATACGAGCAGTTGGAATCATTTCAGACAGCGCGACATCGACAGCGACCGTTGGAGGGAAAATAAAGGTATTTTCTGAGGGCATATTTTGACAACAGTTGATTGGCAATTCTGTAACTCTGCACTTTCTTTTGAGGTGGCTGTTGTTGTTGTTGTTTTTTTTAACCTGAATATTTCAATTTAACCTGTTTAAGAACCCAAATATGAGAAAAAAAATGCACTGTCAGTTACTATTTATGTGCAAATTTGTGATAGATTCCGTAAACAGTATTAACAAACCTGCAATAACCTATTTTGGCCATTTGAGGGCAGCATGAAACACTGTAAAACACATCGTGACATATTGTCGCCTTCTAAAAACAGAGAATCCAAAAGACAACACACAGAATATGCCGATATTATTGGTATGCATAAAATCGTATCACCATATTTTGTTTTGCCAGACATTAATATTACTTTGTCCTCCAGTTCATATTAACATTTTCACTTTCTGGAGTCACAACAGCTTGTCACTATGAATGTCTGACGCCAGCCATGTAATACGAGATGTCGCATCCCAGTTTTTCTCCCCCCCAACAACAGATGCTGGCTGTGAGCTGGAATTATGGTGTGTAAAAATGTAAAAGGCCAAACTCCCCCCAAAAAAACAAAAAATGGATGACGCATTAAGCTCAACAGAGATCATTAGAGGAAGTGCAGACTGATCGTGCCTCATTTTTCACAGCGAGGACCCGCTTCCACATTACGCACTTCATCAGAGGCGCCGAAAATACGGCTTTCAAATACCTCACCAGGCTCAGATGAACGTTGACGTTGACTCCCGAGTGGAAGAAGCAGCCGGCAGAGGTGTCAAAAGTATTCACATTCATTGCTCAGGTAGAAGTATACTGTAGATATACTCAGGTGGAAGTATAGATACGAATGTTTAGAAAGACTCCTGTAGAAGTTGAAGTATTAACTCAAGCTTTAAAAGTGTAAAAGTACTGGTTTCAAAACCACTTCAAGGATAAAAGTTAAAGTAATGTAAGGGGGAAAATGCCATTAAGGGCAATAGCCCACCTCCCCAAAAACACCGTTTTTTCGAAAGGCCATAATGACTGTAATGTTATATTCAAATGTTTCAGCAGCATTAATGCCCGTTGAAAATGAATGCGTTTTAGTACAATGCAAATACATTAAAGTGTATAGTATAGTATAGTGTATGTAATAGTAGATATGTGTACTATTGAGGAATGGTATATGTTTATACTTCTCACCCAACCAATTATATTCACTCTATCTGGATGGTGCGATTTATCATTATCAGGTTTTGTTTTTTTTGTGTTTTTTTCTTTAACGATGAGAAGCCGGAATGAAATATTAGTAATGAGGCTATTTTTAAAATGTAATAAGTAGAAAGTACAGATAACTGCGTGAAAATGAACGGAGTAGAAGTAAAAAAATAATTAGTCCAATAAAGTATAGATACCCCAAATTTCTACTTAAGTGAGATAACAAAGTATTTGCAGCCTACTTTGTTACTTGACACCGTTGGCTGCTCGCATCCTTGACCTGTGCCTTAGTTACCATGGAGACCCACCAAGTGAGCACCCTTTTCCAGCTTTGCCCGCTCGCACAGACGTCGCTTTTGTCACTTGGAAACATTTCTTGGTTGTTATAAAGGAAAGTCGTTCATGTTTGGAGAAGCTTTTACGTGGATTGATTTCCGCCAACATGATCGGGGCGAAGAACCGACTTCACCGCCTTTATCAATGTGCGAGTCCTCCAGCGGGCTCAGCGGGTGAGCTTCGCCGGCTTCCTCAAAAACATCGCCCTGAACCCGTCTTCAACGACAACCCTCGCTGTGAGAATTTGGGCCGACGGCGTTCTGGAAAAGCTTCCTGTTTCAAATCGCCTTCGCCGGCTGCGTCGATAGCACACTTTCACGCCGGGGGATTCGGAGGCGTGATTCCGAGCCCGCTGTTGCGGCTCAGCGGGAGGTTTTTTTTTCTCCCCCCCTCACCGACCTCCGCGTGAGTCTTCGGGGTGCAGTCGTTAAGGCTCTGCACATCCCACCTTACCGCACATCTTGCTTTTTTTCCCCCCTTTTTTAACCCAAAAAGTCAATAAGAACCATTGGAGCTGCTGTGAGACGGCGGCGCGAATGTAATCAATGTCGGTTTTCTCACCGGTGTTCACAGTTTTAGCTGCGATTAAAGAGACGCGGGCGAGTGGACGTTTGGCCCGCAGCAATGCAAACTCCTCTCAGCCGCCTCTGCCTTCTTATTTGATTTTCCCTTTTGATGCTGGAGCAGCGACTGCAGGAAGCATCTCGCGCGCCCAGTAAAACCAGCGATGACTGCGTTTACAGGCGTGCACGTCTCGTCGAGGTCGTAGTCGACCGCATTCCGTAATATAAAGCCCATATGCTTCCTCCCGCTCCCCCCCTTCTTCTTCGCTATCTGCTTCCCCTCGTTTTTCCCCACTGGGTGGAGGAGCTATAAATTAAAGTGGGGAATTACTGCTAACAGTTGGAATAAATTAAGGCGCTTTTGCGTCTGTAAACACCGTCTGACTGCGTAATTACACTCCCACTCCCACTGAGATTCGCTTGGAGAGGGAGGATGAGAAAGAGGATGCGGCGTAGATGAGGAGCAGTGACGGTGGGAGAGACGGAAAGATGAACAATAGTCACATGGGGGGGGGCGGGGGGGTCCTGAAGACGAGAGGGTAAAGGTGACTTTGAGCATAATCGTCTCAACAGGCGCACTGTCGGTCGCAGCGTAAACGACGATTAACTCAATATTTACAAAAACAAACCGCAGACACTTTTATCTACGGGTTCCCTATGAGAATAATGCGTCAAACGCCGTGTAACATTTCGGCCCCCCCCGCTCAATCTGCCTCCTAATTACAATATGGCCGTGTTAATGGTAAATCACATTTAGCGGCGCAATAGCTCAGCGGACGCACTGAGAGCCACTTTATCAAAGAAGGATCTCGGCAGCTGGGCCGGAACAAGAGCCAGATCCAGCACGAGCTCGCCGAGACCTCCAAGGACGCCTACGTCATCCGGCGGCGGCGGCGGTGGGGGTGGGGGGGGCTGCCCTGCCGTATGACGGGGACCAGGGCAAATTTAATTAACACGTTTGGAAATGTGCACGCCGGCGTTGGCCCGACAGAGGAGCCGCGCACTCAAACAAGGTTGTTGACATTCTGCGGCGCGACTGAGCGGTAGTCAGCTCGGTGTTTCAACACGCAGCCAAATAAATGAGTCCATAAAAGAGCAGCTCGCCCTTACTGATTGTACAGCAGCGAAGTCCCGCCCCTTCCTGTGGACCCCCTGGGACCTGCGAGGTCGTGAAATATGAATGGGAGTTCAATGCGGAGAAAGTAATTATTTTCTGGTCCCGGTTGTCATAAACCTCAGGTTACACATACGTTGTTTGGGGATTTTAAATGATAATTCTTCGTGTCAAGAACCGAAAGTCTCCACATGGCCTGACTTTTAATGATTTTAACCTCTTTCGAAAAGACGGTGAAGTGAAGCAGAGAAATCGCCATGGCTACACCATCATCGGCGTACTAACTCAATTGTAGTTTTCTTTGCATTAAAAGATCTTTAAAAACCACAACGCACAATTCAAACAGGAACAGAAAGTTATTGTTATCTCCTCATTGACTCACATTTATAAAAAAATATGTTTTTGGAGACGCATGTGACTGAAACAGAAAGGCGGGACTTCGCCCCTCCATAGCAGTTGTTGAAAA
>CAESWR010000196.1:379501-391114 GCA_903171835.1 Mullus surmuletus | reverse complement strand
TTTTTTTGCAGGGTTGACCCAAATACCCAGGCGTTCAAGACACTCACTCCCGAGGCTCTTGGGAATCAAAAGTCATCCATTCTTTAGCACTCAGCAGCCTTTACGTTGACTGTGGAATGCGGCATCTGGTCGCTGTAGTGATGAGTCGAACTCAAGTCAAATTGCGAAAGATGTATAAATAATATCAGAGATGATTTGTTCTACTTAACTTGTGATGCTCTGACGGGAGGATTGAAGTGTGGAAACGGGCAAGGGAATGGATTGGGTGGCCGTAGCTGAACTTACGAGGGAGCGCCGATATTTTCTGGAGTCGAGCTCAAAGGATCTTGATGGGTCCACGTTATCCGCGGGAGCCGAGCTTGGAGATTATTTGGCAGATGGCAGCCAACATAAACACAGAAACCGAGGCAAAAGTGAAACTTTAGCTTGCAGAATAAACATGAGACGGGTCACGTCAGTTCTCGATGCCATTATTGTGCTTTTATTTGTAATAATCGGCATTTCAAGTCTAAAATCTGGCCAAAAAAAAGTGGTAGAACTCATCAGAGTGCCCTATGACATGATAATAATCTGCCCTCAACAAGTATTCCAGGATATTTATTTTTCTATTTCGGTATACTGCTCCTGATTATTTCTAAACCTTTGGACTCTCCGGCTTTGAGCACTTGATTTTCTTTGTGTCGTTGCCCGGGACGGCTCAGGGCACGGTGCCGCCTGTGAGGTAAAAACCAAGTGACATATTCTGCCACAGCCAACGTATGATTGCTTTTCCACCGATCTCATCTCAGACATCCATTTTCCCGTGTGTAATTCCATCTTGCCTCGCAAAACATTGCTCTCTGAATTTGTCAGCTACTTTAATGCCTCAGTGTGTAATTTTGATTGAGGACCTTCCAGATTGCCATGTGACTGCAGCACAGTTAACTCGGCGGCAAACTAACCTTCGATAGGATCAGTTTCGGGAAAAAAACACTTGGATGGACTAATGATAAACAACAGCTCATCTTTGTGATTATACTGACAAGCCACAGCAAGGGACTTTTTAATGTATTCTTCTAAAAACAAAGACCCTGTATCAACATATTTGTCCCCCCCCAACATATTTTTAAGATTTCCATAATGATTAAGCACATACAGATGGATGTTTGCAAATGTAAATATATCCGCACAAGTTGTTCCCCAGCTAAGCTGCCACTCATTTGGTTAATTATTTTGCTGTCTAATTTACACTCCAGGGAATAGTATAATCTGTTCGAGAGCCGACTGGCTCTGGCAGATCACCTCCGATTTGTGAGGAAATCAATACTATACAGACCGACCATGTCTGCCGCTGTGTAGGCCTTGACGCTTTTACTAATGGCTCTGGTTATTGAAGACTGCAATGGATTCAAGTTGTCACTGACTGAGTATTGCTTTTTGACAGTTTCCAAATCTCTTTAATTGTCACTCTGGCATTTACTGTTATGACATCTCTCACTTTTATCAGTCACAACAAACCAATCAAGTGACAATCAAGTTCTGAGTGCAGTTAATGAAGCAGTATTTACATTCAGCTAAACATTATATTCCTTGGACTACTGCTGTTGTTTGACACAAGTGGAGAAGACATGATTATCGGAGAGGTTTTTATGAAGTCCCAAAGTGTCTGTTGCCATCCCGCTTGATGACAATTCAAATCTTAAACATGTTCCTTCTTGGTAATGAAAAGTATCTCCAACTCTGTCTCACTAATGCAACCATCTGTTCTCCTATTGCAGTTACAGTGCCTCTTGAGAGGTCTTAAATAATTTAGTTGAGAGTGTTCTTGAGACTATTTATGCAAAAGGCTTAATTTCGAATGTAGAAGTGAATTTGTCAAGTTCAGAGTTGGTTTTCCAAAGCCTAAATATTCAGCACCCCAGGCACATCAAAGAGTAGATTTATGACTGGATTTGCTTGTGTATTATTTTGCTGTTTGGGATTTTAGTGGTGGTATAATGTTCTGAGAGGTTGTGAGGAAATTACCTGACCTTTAATAACATTTTCAAAACTATTGTTTTACTATTCAGTGCCAGTTGTCTGTCTTTATGGTGCCTCATTATATTTCGTGATGACAATTTACACCAACGCTGAATGTAATGTCTCTTTCTATTTCAGGGTGGAGGTCACAGGATTCCGGCTCACTGCAACAATTTGAGGATTTACAAAAGACCAAGAAATAAGAGACATTGATAAAGTCCACAATCATGGTAACTGCAGGTGTGTCTAAACTGCAGCCTCGACTGCACCTGCTCTTTCTTTGCGTGACACTATGTTCCGGTATGCTTCAGTTGACGGCGGCCACAATCCAAGGATACATTGGCGAAAGGGACATGATATGCCCTTCCGTATGCAGGTGTGATGAGGACTTCATCTACTGTAATGACCGTGGCCTGAGCTCCATCCCATCACTGCCTCCTTCCGCATCTGTCCTCTACCTTCAAAACAACCACATAAACAACCCTGGCTTGCCCACCTCCTTGGAACGTCACCTTGCAGTTCGTGTGGTCTACCTCTATGATAATGAATTGGATGAGTTCCCCATGCACCTGCCACCTTCCATCCGTGAATTGCATTTACAGGACAACAACATTCGCACTATTCCTCGTAGTGCGTTGGCTCGGTTGCCATTGCTAGAGAAGCTCCACTTGGATGATAACTCTATTTCCACGGTCAGCATTGAGGACCAGGCCTTTGCTGACAACCCACGATTGCGCCTGCTTTTCCTTTCACGTAACCATCTGTCAAGTATCCCCTCAGGATTGCCTGCCTCACTGGAAGAACTCCGCCTCGATGACAACCGGATCTCTACAATCCCTACCCACGCCTTCCGAGGCCTCGCCTCCCTGAGATGTCTTGTCCTGGATGGAAACCTTTTGGCAAATCAGCGCATTGCTGATGACACATTCTCCCGCCTCTCTAATTTGACTGAGTTGTCCTTAGTCCGAAACTCCCTGCAGACCCCGCCTGTCAACCTGCCCAGTGCCCATCTACAGCGTCTGTCTTTGCAGGAGAACGCTCTGACTCATATGCCCCGTGGGTCACTGGATGGAATGCGAAGGCTGCAGAGACTGGACCTGTCGGGAAATAACCTGACGACTCTGCCGAGGGGACTGTTCAAAGACCTGGACAGCCTCGGCCAGCTTCTGGTGCGAGGAAATCCTTGGCACTGTGGCTGTAACCTGCGCTGGCTATTTGACTGGCTTCACGCCCGCGGTAACTCTATCACCGTCAGAGGACTCACCTGCCATGGGCCTGACAGGGTCCGAGACATTCCTCTGAAGGACTTGTCCAGCGAAATGGAGGAATGCGAGGTGGTCAGGACGGCAGGGACCAGAGACAGAGTGGGTGGAGGAGGCGTGGATACTTCCACTACTCACACCCCTCCACAGGGCTCCCTTTTCACGCTCCGCTCAAAGCGACCTGGCTTGGGGATTCCAGATTCTGGCTTGGACTACACTCTTAGCAGCAGCGGTGTGGGGAAAAGTCTGGCCCTCAATGTCAAGCCTCTCTCTCACGACAGTGTCCGTGTTACCTGGAGTGTGGCGCAACCCAGCTCCTCCTTCAGGCTGAGTTGGCTCCGCCTGGGCACCGGCAATGCCATGGGATCAATCACAGAGACGCTGGTCAGGGGAGACCGTCGGGAGTACCTGCTCACCTCCCTGCAACCACGCTCCAGTTACATTATCTGTATGGTGCCCATGCCTGCCAGTTCGGAGAACAAAGGGATGATCTCTGGAGAAACAGACGCTGATGAAGCTCTTGTGTGTGCAAAAGCTGAAACATCAGATCTCACTCCATTGGAGGACGAGGAGAATGAGAATTCACAGCCAATGACCGTGCTGCCCTTGGCGGCAATTATTGGTGGAGCTACCGCCATCGTGTCTTTGGCTCTGATTTTTGGCATCTTCTGTTGGTATGGACACCGGAGCGGCCATTTGTGTTCCCGTGATCATTACACCCGCAACAGCGCCCGCAAGAGCAAGAGCTATGACGACTACATTGAGTCAGGCACCAAGAAGGACAACACCATCCTGGAGATCCGCAGTCCGGGGTTCCAGATGACACCGATGGCAGCGGGCCAGCCGATGCAGCCTAAACCCCTGCAAGAGGATTATATCATTCACACCATATTCCCGTCCAATGGTACTGGCCTGTACAAAGGTGCTAACCATGTTTCTAATGCAGGGCAAGGCACCAACCGGGGTTATAGAGAAGGAGGAATCCCAGATATAGACTACTGTTACACATGATGTACTGTACCAGATCCTGTTCACAGTGTTATTGGTAAACTGTATAGATGCACAATTTCCCTTCGCATGGACACTTCTGAAGCACCCCTCTGTGCCTTCTTCTTCTTGTCTCCCATTCCAAATTACCTGCTGTTCACTGCACTGAAAGTATGGTATGTGATTAACAGGAACTGAGACCGTGTGGGAACAGTTCACTGCAGGAAGCAGCCAATCCCCCAGGTGTAAATGCACAGCTGACTGTTTCTTCATCATCTTAGTAATGGCCTGTGTATGTTTTCCTTTCTGCTCTCTCCCTGTGACATGTAGGCAAAGAATGTATGACACGGTGGAAAGGTCAAACTCAGTGTAAGTGCAGGTTGAGTTCCTCTTCCTCACTCCGGAGCCACTATCTAAAATGGATTAAGAAAAGATGAGAAAGAGACATTCTTGGCACTCATTTCCTGCTCACTGGTCATATACAGTATGAAGTCTTATCAACTCATTTTTCCAAATGCCTCAACTATATTGATGTGCCCTACCAGCTATCTGAGGAAAGGGCTTTGTAAAGCTGTGAATTGTTTTGTTTCAAACAACCCAATAACCACTTGTCTTAAAGTAAGCTTGTTATTACCTTTTTCAGTAGTTGGCAGGTTGAAGATCTTATCACGGCTGGTCGGCCTTGGTTATACCTCTCTAGATCATTCGCCTGAGTTCAGTATTGTACTGTTGCACCAGACGAGGCGCAGCACAAGTGTGTAGATAATTTACTTAGATACCGACCGGGCTGTGTTTGAAAAATGCTTTGCTATTTTTACCAGTGTTTTCTTTCTTTCTTTCTTTTAAAGACAAGTACAGCACAGCTCTTTATTTATTTATTTTGTTCATTATGTGAAGTTTCTTTTTTTGTCAATGCTAAAATTGCTTTATCAAATGTTCACCGTCATTTTTGTCATGAAACCCATCTTTGATCAAGACAGTGGATTGTTTCGCCTAAACAACAAAATATGAAAAGTGAAGAAAATATAACAGTGGTCGTCTCCAGGTTCATGTTTTCTTAAATTCCGCAAAGTGAACTGTTGAGTGAGACTGTTTCTTATGTGTAATTTGAAAATCAGACCCCCCCACCCAAAGACTAGCATGTCAGTCTACCGAGGCAGTAGAGAGCAACCTCAATCCCCCCCCTCTCCCATGTTGTGCCTGTGTGCTTAACCTGTGACCTAGTGACTTTTGGTTATACACGATTTCCTACACATTCTTAAAGCTACTAACGAAAAATTCCAGACTGGGAAATGCTGGGAAACGCGGAGCCTCCTTTATGCGACGGTCCCTTGTGAGCGAACCTTGAAATGAGGGAATGGACTGTGAGCGCAATTGAGGAGACTCGAACCGCAACACTGTTGACCTGCACTGTGGGGCGACCACGCTGTGAGTGGGTGGACGGACTGCTGGGGGAGTTTGGAGGTGGGGTGAAGCTCGCTCCTTCGCGAGCGAGCAAGCGAGCGGGGTTTAATTGATGTTTGTTTTAGCAACGGTAAAAGGCCTCCACTCATTCCACCTCTTTTATTACTGAGCAGCACTGAAAATGTAAATGTATTAGCACTTAACAGAGAACAGGGATAAATGTAACGACAGGCAGGGGGAGACGGAGGGCAAAGAAACATCTCCAGGCACTGACAAAGATGCAGAATTGATAGCTCTGCAGTGATGGAGTTCACCCATGCATAAATCTGTTTGTCATACTCAGCTTCTCCCCTTGGGTTTAATATTGTCCATCAGTTGTTTACCACTGTGTTGCTTCCAAAGGGGAAACCAATTGTGCTTCCTTGACTGTTCTGTCCGCCAGAGTTTTACACTGGTGTCAGACACTATGTCAGTGGAATGTATATTTTATCTTGCACCCAAACTCACTGGCTTAAACAAATAACATCTCTCTGGCCCGGTGAGTTCTGTTTTGGGGAATGTTGATATAGTGTTATTGCTATTTTATAGTTGGTCTATTCGAGACACATACTTCCTCATCATTTGTATAAATAAAACCATGGCCACAGCCACATAAATATTTTTTCTCCGGGTGAAATTATAGAAAGTATTGGTGCCATAACTTTGCATAAAAATATGTGAACCTGAGATGTGTGTGAAATTTGCTTTATAAATTCATCTTCAGAGGGGATCAATAAAAGTTTTATAATCTTGGTATTACTGCAAGCTGTCATTTCAACTAATCCTGGCGGATACAGATTATTTTGTCAACCAATCATGACCTTTTGAACCGAAAGAACACTGCACGGAAATGTGAAGAAAGAAATTCAGAAGACCTGCCTTTCACAATGAATAAACATGATCTGCACATTGTTTTCATTTGGCAAGGTTAATAAAATAGTGCCGACTGCAGCCCCGAGGCCAAACACCAACCAGCTGAGACTATAAAATAGCGTTGAGCAGAGACAACAGGCTGTTGGCCTCGATCACTTTACTTTTGCATGCAGACTGGAACGTCTGAATGTCTTGAATGAGCTCAACTGCAAATGAGGAACTTCATCAAAATGCTGAACTTTACTAATCTGGGGTTGAAATATCAGTTTATTTGCAGGATCTTGCTCATGCTCTAGCTTGAAACCCTCATGCTACCCATTTTGCAATATTATCAGAGTGGAATCCCTTTCCTGTCTGAAGAAGAGGTACAGTTATGCAGTCAGTAAAAAACTCAATATGCAATTTGGAACAAGAAATGTGCCCATCTCCGAACATTTACTCACCGATGTGCAGTGAAAAGATCTATTCTTTGCTATTGTACCCGACAGAAAACAATTATAGCATTTAGATTCCCTACATTTCTAGTTGAACGTTGAGTTGAGATGAGGAATCCACAATCATGTTGTCTTTGGCACAAGCCTATTTCTTACCTCTGTTGTTGGAATAGTGGAATCTTTGGGTGCTGGACCGCATGATGGGCAAAATGTTCAGAGTCCAAAGAGATTTGTGTACAAGCTGCCGTTTTGTTGTTCTGTGTAAAATTTCTTCTCCAATACAATTTGAATTTCTTGCCATCACACTTTTGATTGGGGCACACCGACTTTGTGCTTCCGTTTCTCGTGGGATTGTGGCGGGTCTGTGAGAGATTACGGGAGTTTCACCACGGATCAGCCATGTAACTTCTGTCCCACAGTTTGCATGCGGAAACAACAGAAGCTGATAGGATTAGCTGCTTCTCAGCGTGCCGGGGTGTGAACCAACGAAAACCCAATTTAATTGATTTAAAGGGTGATAGGAAATAATGATGTTTATTCATACAGCTCAGCCTCTGGATGAACGGCGGAGGGGGGCGAAATCGTCTCATCACATATTGACTTTCTCAGCACGTCTGCTAACTCTGGTCATTAATGATTCTGATTATAAGTCCAAGAATGCATCCACAGTTACAAGATACCTGTGTAATTGAGTCTCTTTCTCATAGAAACATGAACACAGCAGTCTCACTTGAAGCGACCCAACATCACCATGAACCTCCCACCTGAAATAAGTGTGATAATGGAAAATGATTTGTGTGAAAACATGTCAACTTGCTAAAAAAGAATAATGCTTTTGCCATTTTGAGCAAGGGAGGCTTCGCTATCAACGTCGCAAGCCCAGCCTCTTATAAAGGGAGAGACTATCCCATTGTCATGGTCAATCGGATCACAACTCAAATAACTGTGACCTGCAGGTTGGGCAGCAACCTATTTCTTGCTTCACTCTGCGACAATTTAAGACCGTCCTCAATAAATCTTATTGTGCAGCAAAGAAAAAAAGGAGGAAAATGAAATATGAGAAATACGACAGTGGAAATGAGGCCAAAGGGGGATATTGCAGAGAAAGAGATCTTGGAGATGTTGGCACTGGGAGTCATTGAGGAAGTCTCACAGCAGATGGGCTCACTTTGTTGTTAACCTGATGGTTTAATAATGTTTCAACAAGATCTCAACAGTTACGGATTGAAAGCTGGGCGTCGTGGTACAAGACTGGGACAGGCTGAGAGTAACGGGGGTCTCTGTCCTCTGTTTGAACCTCCTGATGTTTCCTCTGTGGAGTTTGTATGCTGACGGCGTCCCAGCGAGGGTCGGGTGCTTCGGTGTCCTCGACTACCAAAAGCATGCAGATTCATTGGTGACGGGAAACAGCCTCTGCGTGTGATGCCTGAGTGGTTCTCCCCTCTAAGTGTCGGTAACCTGTTTGGAGTGTAACCCTTACCCAGTTATGGCAGGACTGGCCAAACGTAACAGAAAAAACCCCAAATTAAATTAAAGCTTTCTGCTTTGGCCATACAGCAGAATCTGTAATAGCACTGAGATAAACTAAATTGGGGGTTTGTTCCACAGAGGGAACTCCAAAACATATTATAGTCGATACAGTATATTCATCAGAAATACAGTATTGAATTTTCCTTTTTGAAAATGCGATTCCGGCCTTCAGAGAAGTAACTGCCCGTAACCCATTACCAAAGACCAAGACCTTTTCTCTTTGTTGTTGCTTTATCTCGAAAGTCTACAATCTAATTCAAGAGAACAGACCCCACCATGGTATAAATAGAAGAAATAGCCCACTGCTTCAAAAAATGCCCTCTAAAAACAAACAAAGTAAACCGCACAGAACTTCAAGGTGAAGAACATTCACAAGCTCGCAGCTAATTAAGAGGGATTCCAGGGATTGCTGTGTAGATGGAGGAGGCCGGCTACGGCGATGGAAAGGCTTCCTCTTGGACCGCTGTTTGTTTCTCGGCGCTGACAGTAAACCAACACTCCCCGCGTCTGACAACAAATAGACAACTGCAGCTGGGATCCGGACATAATCCCCCGTCCCCAAGAGACACAGCTGAGCTTGTTAGCTGGAGCGCACTGATGTGACTGTGGTATGAAGTGGACCTCAGTGTGATATATATATATACGCGATACAACGCCCGCTCTTCAATCTTCCTTTGCCTCCGCTGAGCTTAATGACTAAATGTTGGTTAATCAGAAAAAAACACATTGTTGCCCAGAAGAAGGACTCTAAAAAAAGCAGTTGAGCTTTGCGTTTTAATGGCCTCGCAGTATGTATTTTTCTATCTGAGCCTTTGATTTGATTTTCTGCAAGTAATAGCCCAACATTTATCAGCCAGGAACAGGACCTCTTGCCTTGAGACATTTTATTACAGCACAACGATCCTACGGTAATACTATATCTCCTGTTGTTCTCCTCCATTCCAAGATATTAGATAGTCTGTGAGAAAAAAAAAAAAAAATTCTCAGAAATGCTCAGGGCTTTAACCTGCAGGCACACAGGATTGTTTTTCTTGATTTGTTACGATTAAAACCAGCCAAGCTTGCATTTGTTTTTAATTAGTTAATGTGGGCGAGGAAACCCAGGCAGAATGCTCATGTGTAGGTGTGAGAGATTCTCCTCTCTGAGTGGACTGAAGCGGAGCGTTATCAAAGGCAGATTTGTTGCGGCGCACATCCACGGTAGGTGAGAGTCGAACATTTTTTATGAAGTGTGTCGTTCCTTCTGAAGTGGTGGTAATCACCAGGATGTGGCTCAAATTACGAAGGTTGTGCTCCAGACTGGAATAAAATTGCATTTTGTCGAACAGTTGGGCTTTGGTTGTTTTATAATTAGACCAGGAAAATCACACTGGCTCACTTTTTCTGAATGAACCTGGACAGAAAATACATCTTACAGGAGCTCATTAATGAATTTAATAGCCGAAAAAGCTTTTATGCATGAAGGAATGTGGGCAAATTAGCCACTTTGAAGGTCTCTGTGTTTTTCAATTTGTGTATATGGGGGAGGGGAGGGAGTGTGTGTCCGAGGAGGTTTGAATTTAGGGCAGCAGGACGTTGCTGTGGATACTCGAAGATGTTCCGCAATCTTCATTTCACATCTCCAGAACTGCAAGAATCCCCTTTGGATGAGTTTGGAAGTGCCTTGCCCTCGATTCAACCCCCCGATAACCATGACCTGGTTGTGTACGTGTGTGTGTGTGTGTGTGTGTGCGCGCATGCAGGTGTGTGTAACTTGCAGAAGCTAAACAACCTGCTGCAACCTCCATTCTTCAGAGGAAAATCATTTGGAACTGGTTAGTCTTACATGGGTGGAACATTGAAGTGATATAATTGGAGCAAAACGCTTTATCCGTGTGACCCCAGCAACTAGACGGAACTACTTTCTGCAACACCGAAACCGGACCGGAACTCCGCTCACGGCACGCAGTGGGGGAAAAGTCACTGCTGATGAACGACACTGATGGTGAAGATCTCATACAACTTCATGTCAAAAAATCTGAACTATACCTTTAAATACACTGTGGGCAAGGGTGTAATAAAATGGAGGCAAGGGATGGAAAGAATACTTATAGGTTGCATAACAAGTTTTGTTGTTAAACTCTTGAACTTTTCAGATCTGCATAATTGAACCCATTTATGATGACAAAATCATGTACGCTCAATACAGTAGCCTGTCCCGCCGCTCTCCAAGAAGATGCTACCTGCGCAGCTGTTACCACGACGGCTCCCATTACCTCCCCAACACATTGTTCTACACTCAAATATAAATGCGTATCTTGTCACACACCTGTCTTGTTATATCAATAATGTGTCGTACAGTTTTTCATACGCTCGCACATCATTCACCAACTGCGTCGTTTATGCAAAATCAAAGTGGGCCGACACAAATTTTAATGAAATGAGTAGCTGCCGAGGAATTGGCAGCAGGTATTTGTTTGACAGATAAAGAGACTGATGGCCTCATAAAAACCATGAGCAAGCTGTGCTGCACTGTTTTTCAGATTTCCACATCTGGCGGCGGATGAAACGGCATCCCTCTCGGCTGACATTGACCCTACTGGATGTCTGAGGAGGTCAGCCATTAGCGGACTCACTTTGCAAACTCCTTACAAGTGGACCACGAGCTGCTCCGACCTCCTCCTTGAGATCTTTTGTTTTTTTTTGTTTTTTTGTTTTTACAAACGATCCTCTTGAGATTGAATGAAAAAATAGGCTGCATCAAGAGCTATTTTTCTATCCTCAGCGGAGATTTCGCTTTCTTTTATTTAAAGCACGAGCGACACACACTTGATCGGGGGATATTCGTGAATCTTGAAGTTCATTTCAATAGCTTTTGAAGACTTTTTCATGGCCCTCGCGATATTCTTTAATACCTCCCCGCCAAATCGAGCTGTAACCGTTTCAATCAGGGACACCTTTAACAGTTTTAGTTTATGATGAAGACTATAGACCGATGTCATACAACAGGATTCAAATAAATTTGAATTTCCGTCTGCTTATGCGCTCTCAGAGACAAACACATCCATAATTGTCTCCTCAAACTCTTTTGACAGCTAATTCAGAAA
>CAESWR010000196.1:321460-333190 GCA_903171835.1 Mullus surmuletus | reverse complement strand
GCGTGTTCCAGTGGCCCCCTCCCCTCCCTTCCACCGAGCCGCTGTGGGACCCCCTGGCCCTGGTGCTCCTACTGGGATGGATCGCTCTGCACGCCTTCCTCTATTTGCTCCCCGTCGGAAAGGTACGGCGTGGCTCACTGGTCCGGTTCAAGGTGAAACGAACACAATGTGTCGAGCAAACAAAGAAGACACTGCGGGGAGAAATTTCCAGTGAATATGGTGATTTGGTGGCAAAAACAAAGTAAATATGTATGAGTTACTACAGGATGATGTAGAACCGATTGGTAATTAATTACAATTGATTTACATATATATAAATCAATGCGATAAGCAACATCTATCCATAAGCCACCAGTCAAACCAGACTAATATCTTTCTGGCAAATGGACCTTGAAATGAGAATTAAGATAAATAGGGAGAGAAAGATTCATTTTCAGGATTTATCTTTGTCACAGTCAATGTTGACCAATGAAAACAGCTTGGACGTGCAGTGAATCCATGAAACATTATGATTATGTTCACTTATTGGCTCATTCTAGGTAGATTTAGTGAACTGTGGCAGCTGAATTTGCCCTCATTCAATATGTATGAGAGTAAAGGTGATTTTCAGCAGTGATGTGTTATTGCTTCAAAGGTTTTGTCCCATCAGACACTGACACCGCATCGATATTCTGATTCAGTGCAACACATTGGGGTGGGTGGGTGGGGGGGGTGCAGAGTAAAAAGCTGCGTCACCTTCACTTTGCTTTACTTTCATCCTTCGCCACCCTGAGCAAACCCGTCCCGGCCGGCCCGAGGGATCCGCAGGCTTTGTCCGATGCACTGAGGCCCGAGATCATTTACAAAGCCTCACTGACGGGACGCCACCTCGACACCCTTGATTTAAGGGACGAATGTAAAAGTGCTTTTCTTTTCGCCCCCCGCAGGTGTCCGAGGGATTAGTGCTGAGGGATGGAGCACGCCTCAAGTATCCCATTAACGGTACTGTGTGCTTTGCTACTGCATAGTTATTCAGCAGAACGGCACATTTGTTTTGATTTGGATTATATCCAAATGTGAGAGTAGTAGGAGCGTCCCGATACAACTTTTTCACTTCCAGTACGATGCCGATATTGCAGCCTTGGCCGATACCGATATCGATCCAGTACAATATCAGCAAATCATACATACTTTTATTAGTTATTTTGTCTTATGAAATGCTAGAAAAGGCTTGATCAAGTGATATTACTCAGAGAACAATAGTCAGCAACAGTAGCTATGAGAAACACTGACCCATTTATTATTAACCATTGGGTTACATACATTTTTACTTTAAACATACGAATATTCTACAATTGATTAAATTAAATATATATTAGAGACCCTGAAAAATTAGTTCAAAACCGTATATCGGAGATTTTAGATACAGAACGATATAATCCAATACTTGTTTTTTTTGGAGCCTCCCATTGCAGCCTTGAGTATTGGCCAATATCGATATCGATCCGATACACTATCAGTGTCTACTTTTATTCCATATTTTGAATTGAATGTTAGAAAAGGCTTGATCAAGTGATATTACTCAAACTGAGAATAGTCAGCAACAGTAGCTATGAGAAACACTGACCCATTTATTATTAACCAATGGCTTACATACATTTTATCGATATCCGATTTCAATATTGGATTGGAACATCTTTAGAGAGTAGAGATTTGTGTTCTGTGCTTTTCCTTTTTACATGCACAAGATATTCAGAGTTGGGATGTTTGGATGTCTGCACTTCCTCTTTTCTCCGACCTTCACTTAAAGTTCATTGAACTTAACTTTTAAAGTCGTAGCTTTTTACATTCTTTAAATTTGTCCTCTGAAAACCTACGTATCCCCCCCCCCCCTCCTTTGCCGCCGCCGCCGCCGCCGGCTACCACATTTACTTTGGTCTGTGTGTCTCCCTCAGGTTTTCACGGCCTGTGCATCAGCGGCGCGGTGCTGCTGCTGCTGCTGCTGCTCGGGGCTCCTGTGGGGCATCTGTTCGAGCTGCTGGTGCCTCTGGCGGTGTGCGCCATAGCAGCGTCGTTCCTCCTCTCCGTCTACCTCTACGCACGCTCCTTTTGGGCGCCGTCTCATGCGCTCGCTTTGGGGGGCAACACAGGTGAGAGCGACGGCTCTAAGGAAGAGAAACAAACAGCTTAAACAGCCACCGGTGGTTTTTACTGCGCATTTGTGGTCCGCTTCGTGGCCCCCCCGACACGAGATTTTTTTCGGTATTCCTCTGTGCGACTGTGGGGAAGCCGGGGCGAGAAGCTGCGAGGGCAGAGAGTCGTTATCTAACCGCCAAGCTGGACGGGCGCCTGTGGGCATCGGGCTTTAAGTGAACGCGCTCTCCAGTGCAGCCTGACCCGCTCGACCAGCTACAATGTGTCTGAAGGCGGGAACCTCAGAGGATGCGGTGGCGTGATTCAGCTCCTGCCGGCTGATCTTCGCATTGATGTGGAGGGAAAATGAGCTGAAAAGATGACGAGAACATTCTTCTCCCCAGTGTAATGTAAAAGAAAAACAAAAGAGAGAAGAAAATCAAAAGAACAGAGCACCAGACATGATATGGTCAAAATGAAATTCAATTGTGACCACAATATGGCTGTAACGTGTTCACGAAATACTAATTCATGGCCAAGAATAGGGCTGGGTATTGTTTAAAAATGTTGGATACCAGTACCCTTAAAACATTACTAATACCGATTGAGTACTTTCTTTGATACTTTTTGTTACTTTATTCAATATTCATTTAATTAACACAATTTAATTGAATTTTTCACCATGTCATGTCTGGGGCTGCGTACAAAAGGACTCCGAGAAGTAGGTCAAAAAAATGTATGTTAATGAAAGACATTGTTCAGGGAAAGCAGAATCAAACAAAAACAATTTCATTCTGGGCATGGCTGAGAGGCATCCTGGGAAATGTAGTAAGGGAAGAGTAGGAAGGCTGTGCACACAAAACAGATGAATTTGACCTCCCTTTAGTTGCCGAGCAAACATTTTCAAATCCACCTGCTCAAACTTATGTGTATTATTTTTTACAGGAAATCCACTGTACGACTTCTTCATCGGACGGGAGCTCAACCCTCGGATTGGAAATTTTGACCTTAAATATTTCTGTGAGCTCAGACCGGGTCTGATTGGCTGGGTGAGTTGACCAGTAAAGTCCTATTTTGAATATTAGCAGTTAAAGCTGAAAAGTATGAACACAGTAGTGTTATTCAGTTCATTGTGTTTTAGAACGAGACATGGCCAACAGGTGGCAGTGTTGCTCTCCTTTAGTGGGGATTTGAGGCTGAGGGGTTGACACAGAATCAGAAACTTTTCTCTCCGATGACCTGACACAGTGAGAGATTTGTCGTCTGCTCGTGACTCATCAGAGCCAATAAGAGGATGTAGGATTTCCAGTCTGAATTTCTTACATTCTAACATGCGCTCTCTGTATGTGCACTCAAACACGGCAGAGTCAAACGTTTGACATTCTGCCCTTCATTAGGAGTAAGTGTGTTTTGCGTGTGTGTTTACAGCATAATCGGTAAAAGCATTGCACATCTGACTGTTTTAAAGGCAGGTGTGTGGGAGAGGACGGAAAAAGCTCCCACCAACTGGCTGTAGACAGTGTGTGGGAGAGCTCTCTTCCCTGTGTTATTGAATTTTTTTCTCTCTTTTTTGTGTCTAAAAAAAATTGGTAACAATGCTGTAATAATGCCAACTGAAACTCTTTGTCTTGGATACAATAATTGTGCAGTACTTTTCAAATAACATATTTTGGTGGGGTTTTGTGTCGTTAGGGTTCAATTAGCAAACCTCTTTTTTCGCATAATAGTAGTCTGATTTATAGTGAAAAACACACCTTTGCACACCTTTTTTTTGTATGTTTATCATCATCAGCTGGCAAACACTGAACCAGAAACTTACAGATGTGCCAGAAAATGGTCTGCATAATTACATTTTAAAAAAGAGGGTAAAAGTGTGAATGGTGACATTATTAGAGGCTGTGTGAGCTGGTTTTAAATGTTAATCAGTCTCTGCTATATCTGTTCCCACTGGTGGCGGCTTAAGCCACAAAGCTGAAAAACACACACGCTTGCGCGATGCTCACAAAGGAGTCGGGATCGTGGCACTTTTGGATTGTTGTTACTGCGTCACGTGATGGCGGAGTGCAGGTTAACACTCCGTCTCGTGTCTCAGGTGGTGATCAACCTCGGCATGCTGATGAAGGAGGTGGAGCTTCGCGGTTCTCCCTCGCTCGCCATGATCCTGGTCAACTGTTTCCAGCTGCTGTACGTGGCAGACGCTCTGTGGAATGAGGTGGGGACGACGCCTCAGAAGAAAAAAACCCAAAACATTTTAAAGGGATAGTTTGGATTTTTTGACATGAAGTTGTATGAGATCCTCACCATCAGTCGTTCATCAGGGCCCGGTTTCAGAAAGTAGTTCCGTCTAGTTGCTGGGGTCACACGAATAAAGCGTTTTGCTTGGGAAAAAAAACAATATGCATTCAAAATAGTAATCCATTTTGCATCATTAATTCTTGGCCGCGCAATCACCCGGCACTACTTTCCCTCTCTTTGTATCACTGCGCTCACCTTTCCATCCGATGAAAGTGGCGGACGGAAACCTCACGTCACAGCGGTTTCTTTTCGAGCACGTAAACGCCGTGAAACAGCTGACGATGGTGTGCGCAGTGATACGAAGGGAGGGAAAATAGTACCAGATGATTGCGAGGTTGGACCTTTTAGCGGCCAAGAATTCGTCATGCAAATGGATTACTCTTTTCAACGATATTGATTTTTGGAGCAAAATGCTTTATCTGTGTGACCTCACTAACAAGACGGAACTACTTTCTTCAACACCGGAACTGTGCTCACGGGACGCAGTGGGGGGAAAGTCACTGCTGATGCATGACACTGATGTTGAGGATCTTATACAAGTCCACGTCAAAAAATCCAAACTATCCCTTTAATTTTGTGTATGAGCGAACTGATGTGTCTTTCCTCTGGTAACAGGAGGCGGTTCTGACCACCATGGACATTGTTCACGATGGTTTCGGCTTCATGCTGGTCTTCGGGGACCTGGCCTGGGTTCCCTTCACGTACGGCCTGCAGGCTGCCTTCCTGGTCGTTCACCCGCAGACCCTGACCTCGCTCGGAGCCGCTGTTATAATTACCCTGAACGGTATTCGCTAGTCGCCTCCCTGACATTCCGCTGGAAACTACTTGTGATTCAAATGTTAATTTTTGCCTCCAGGTATCGGGTATTACATCTTCAGAAAATCCAACTCACAGAAGAATCAGTTCAGGAGAGACCCTTCACATCCAAGTGTTGCCAGTCAGTGAATTATTCCATCTCATTGTACATTTATTAGACGAGAAAAATGCCTTTTCTCCGTTATTCTGAGAGTAACATCATCCCTGAGGTGATTTGCACTTATTACTCCATGTTCTCCGCGGCTCCTTACAGGACTGGAGACCATCGCCACAGCAACAGGGAAGCGTCTGCTGGTGTCCGGCTGGTGGGGGCTTGTTCGTCATCCTAATTACCTCGGTGACCTCCTCATGGCCCTGGCCTGGTCACTGCCGTGTGGTAAGACTGCCGAAGAGCGAGGAACGAGGGGCCGCTTTGTTAAAACACAATCACAGGCTTCGTGAGAGAATTTAGTTGAAGAAATATCACTGTCACTACTCACTATCCTTAAGAGTTCCTTAAAAAAATGTACTCAATTGTCCCACAGAACGAAAAATGCCCCCTCACTAAAAAGTGCAACCTCTAAATGCCAGATTGTTCATGTAATTCAACAGTATTTTAATCGAAAAACATACAAAAACTCGAATGATTTCCATAAAATTTAATTAAAGCAGGATTTAATTGTTATTATTGTTGGAGCCTCAGATGGTCAATGATTGGCAGCAACATTGAATTTGAGGCATTCTTGTAATAATATTTTTTCCAACTTTAAATGAGTCAGTCTCGTTAATCAGCTTCAGCTTCAAAGGAATTTTGAATGGTCAGAAAACGTCCCTAGGAACTCTTAAGGGTTAATACAGTCGTTACATTAATGCAGCCCTAATGTCATTGTTGCGGGCAACAATTGAAATTTTGAAGGCACCGATACAATTCCAGGGGGAGCAAATACCAAAATTCCAAATATTGCTCTCTGTGCTGCATTTGTTTTTCTTTTGAGGGCAGCAGCGAGCGTATTATCACTTTGCACTTTGATTTGCAACCATGTTTAGCAACCAGGTAGCCTGCTGTACTCACACATCCGGCACGACACGATAAAAAAAATACATAGAATATTCCCCTCCTACTGACTCATCCTTAGGTAGTTTCAGAAATCCCTCAATCTGCACACCAGGTTTCAGGTGGGCTTACGCTGATGAGTCTGTCAACACGTAGTGCCCACTGCTGCGAGAGTCCGTGCTCTCCGGCAGTCAGAATACGGCCGCCGACTTATTTTCTTTTCTTTTTTTTTCAAACGTGAAAATGCCGCTAGACGAAGCTGTCGGTCACAAAGGGAACATCGCGCATCATGGAAATGCACAGCCAGACACATCGTGCTTTGGCACCCACGCAAAGTGTTCAATCTTTAGTAAATATTAAAATAATTCACGGGCTACAAGTCGATCGTACACGGTGTACTACACGCCAGTACCTCGACGGTAATTTTAAAGCCACTTTGCCGGCAAATCTAATTCAAGATTCCGACTTCGAACAATACATAGGTTTGAAATCCAGCCGTCGCCATTGTGGCTTCCCAGGATTTCCTCCCCGTCCTGAGATAATCACTTAATGTGTACAACTCGCACAGAAGCAACGACAATCTGCTCTCATTGTTCCGCTGTAAGCTGCCTTATGTTCCGATGGGGGGAAAAAAAAGTGGTCTAAAACGGAGACTGTCAGTGCTTTGTTACTTTTGACACGTACTGCTCATTGGTATTCATATGTTCCGTGACTCACTCGTGAAGTTGCTTTTGTAACCGAGAGGTGCCGTAGCTGCCGGCTTAATTGCCGCCGCCGCCGCCGCTGCAGTCGCAGCCTGGGAAATTATACAGCGAAAGAGAAAAGAAATCCAAAAAAAAAAAAAAGAAGAGGTGGCATAACCTGACAGACGGATAAAAGCCGCAGCGAGACGGAAAACGGTCAATGGAGATGAAGCGCAAGGACAAAGACGCATTCACTCCAGAAAATAAAGTTGACTCAACACTCTTTGTGAGCTTCATCAAAGTTGTTCTTTGTATCTTATCTCATTATTCCTACTCGCCCCACTAATGGAGGAAGATGGAGGATGCTTACCCCTGCTTTGAAAGGGAACTTACATAGAAACTGATGTCGAGATTTGAAAATAGAAATAAAAATGCCGCTGTAACAGTCATCCAACGCACCTCTCCTCTCTCCCGTAGGATTCTCACACCTGCTGCCTTACTTCTACGTCATTTACTTCACCGTCTTGCTGATTCACCGCGAGGCCCGAGACGAGCGCCAGTGCCGGGCCAAGTATGGACTCGCGTGGGACACGTACTGCCGACGTGTCCCCTATAGGATCTTCCCCTATATATACTGAGAGCGGGAAGGACCCAAACCGCCACACGGTCGCCCTCAGAACTCTTTTCATCCTCTGGTTCTGCAATAACTTGACATTTTATATCCATTTCTGGCCGCACGGAACCCGGCGCCGCTGTGGAGGAATTCGTGGGGAGCTGACAGGTGTTAAAAAGAGTCGGCTTCAGGGTAATTCATTGTTTTTAATTGCGAGGGCTGGCAGGTATGTGAAGTCAGTAGGCAGTGCTGTACGAACAAAAGTGCCTTTTTTGTACTCAACAGATTTGGGCACATTCTTTTTACCATGTTTTTTACCATGTCCTCTTTTAGTGTGTTGTTACCTGTGAATTAAACGAATTCAAAGCAACTGGAACTAGTTATTAAGCACAACGTTCTCACTCGGGCTGTCGCGATATACCGGTATTGGGTATAATCGTGATATTAAAAAATAAAATGTCAATATCATGTTAAAAACTTGCATATAATAATGCTGTGTAAATGATCCACTGCCACTTGGAAAACAGCCTACTTTTTGTATGCAGTTGTACAGTTTCTGTTTTCATATTGTCTTTATTCCATCTTAGGGAGGTACTTTGATTGTTGAAATAGAAAAAGAAAAATCATAAATAAAGTTAAAGATCAATTTCTTTGATTGTGCCATCATTATTTACCTTTTTTATTGATATTGTGATAATATTGTTATCATCGTGAAGTGAAAATCTGATATTGTGACAGCACTAGTGCAAACATTTAGAATCAACCACTCAATCAAATCTTTATTATCCCCAAGGGAGCAATTGTCTATGCAGCCAGTGGTTAAAACAAAGCAATCATCCATATGGAGCATAACACGCAAAATTGCCCTGAGATTAGGTGATAAATAAATGAATACATACTCAAAATACAAGAGATTAAAAAGGGTAAAAAAATACAAAAGAGAGCAACTCAACAATATATACAATAAATAATGCAAAGTCCCTATTAGGGCTGGGTGTCGTTTAAAAAAAATTCAATGCCAGTGCCCTTAAAACGACATTGAGTACTTCATTTGATACTTTTTGTGACTTTATTCAGTATTAATCATGCAAATAGAAAGCAATCAGTTGCTCTCACCGCTCATTCCCATTCAAAAGATTTTTACACAAATACATTATGAAAGGGCTCAAATTACGCTTGTCGTGATTGGCTGCGAGTAAAACCATAGAAACTGTTTTTTATCTAGATCTGGGTATAAAAAACAACCAATTGCAGGTATTGTTTGACAGTCGCAGTTCCGATACTTGATACTTGGCTGCTTGTGCCGATATCTGTTATTGAGTGCCGATACCCAGTATTAGAGTCCATGCAGGGGGGAAATATAATATAAGTCGGTCAGTTGAAATCAAGGATCAGAATTCAGTTATGCAATCGCCGTCAAGACAAAAGAGTGTTTGTGACGATTGGTTTTGCACCCAGCAGAGCGTATCTGCGACCTGCAGGAAGCAATGTGAACAAGGGGTTTGTGGCATCTGACACAATTTGCTTGGCCTTTGCGAAGGCTCAGGAATGTCAAAGTCTTTGCTGTTGTAGCCGCCACCTGCGCGCACCGGCGAGGAGCGAATAGCTGTGTCAGTTTTTAATAACCTTCTCCAGCCCTTTATCATCACCTGGTGTAAACGGATTCTCTTTACAGCACGCCGGGCTTAATAGCAGGTGTTCGACAAGCCCGAGGGCTTCTCGCACGTGTGACGAGCTTCAGCTCCGAATACACTCTTTAAAAAAGCAAACCGTGGCTGCGCACAAGATGTCACAATGTGGGATGAAACTCCAGCAACATTCAAAGGTCTGTACAAGTCGTCCGGAATTCACGCAGGGAATTGTGTTTCTGTCACACGGAGCTATGCGGCCACATGCACATGACAAAACACTCTGCAGCTACATTTTTCGACCTTTTAAGCGCATTTGCAGCACCGTTCGCCCACACAGCGCCCGAGCTATTTTGTGTTGCCTTTCATATGCCTAAGTGCTAATTAAAAAGCCTGGACGTGATGGCTTTCTCCATGGTGACCGGAATAATGCTTAATGCACATGCACTGTACGTTTGCTGATATATAAGTGTGTGTGTGTGTGCGTGCAGATAAGAGCCACGGGCATTACAGCACACTGATCCCTCAAGGTCCAAACTCTTTGTGAGTTGGAAAGACCACCATTGCTCCAACGGCTCTGTGTTGTCTTTCGTGTGAGTGAATATACTGCTCATTCAATCAATCAATTACTTTATTTGTCCCCAATGGGGCAATTAGCTGTTGCAGCAGTCGGAGCAAAATATAAAACATAAACTAACATATAGACTTTGAGACAGCAATTAGATAAATCATACTCTGCAATCAATAGCACACACAACAACAATCAATCACATAAAAAACACAATCTAGAGGTACAAAATAAAGAAAAATAAACAGTTGCAGATGTGCTAGGCTACCTCTTCCTTCTGGAGTTCAGTAAGGAGATGGCAATGGATTCATTAATATTGATTATATGATATTCTGATCACTGTCAAAGAGAGAGTTTGTCGCCCCGCATATCCTCAGATGCAGTTTCGGCGTTATGATGCGCGTGTAATCTTCCGTCATCAGGAGTAAAATTAGAAGCCGTCATCATCATCATTACTGTGAGCAAAAGGAGCAGCAGAGACTTCAGATATAACAACCTCGGGCTCTCATTTATAAAAAACTATACTTTGATTCAATGTTAAAATTTAATTTTAAAACCCATTTTGGGGTAGCGCCTTATGATTAAAATGTTCATTACATCTGAGTAATAAATTACCCTTGAGGAATCTCATCACCTCCACTCCAGTAGAATCCATCAAAAACATCGGCATATTTTGGACGGTTTATAAGTAAGAGTATTCCTTTTGACTTTCAAAGTCCAAAAAGAAACATCACTCTTGACAAATAAAGCCATGAATTGAAAAGGAGCTTTGGGACAGATGAAGTGATATTTATACATATGACACAGCAGCTGGCCGGCCCACTGAGTCACCATCAATTCTCTGTTTCGGCAGACGAGCTTCGATCCAAATAAAAACAAGTGTGAACAAGTTTGGCACGGCAGACAAACTGAAAGCGTTGGAAAAAAATCACATCTGCCCCCCGTTTTTCATCCCTCAGATGGCAAAGCAAACACCGATCCCTCATTCTGCTTCGAAAAAAAAGGACAAAAAAGGTCCATCTGAAGCGATCCAATTAAAATGCATTAGATGACGGTGAATAATTTAGAATTTCTCTCCTCCAATATTCTGGTTACGTGACAAAGATATTTATAAAAGCATCAATCAGGTTTGTGACCTGTGAAAAATGACCTTTTTAAGCATTTTTTTTTGTTTTCCTGCTGTGGATTCTCATTTGTCAGTGTTGTGGTATTTGTAGTAGACGATAAAACTCAAAATTGAAACTTCCCTTACATTTATCTGTCATCGGCGTGACTCAAACGTCCCCTCGTGGTTTTTTTCCCTCTTTGTGGACGTCTGCTCAGCCACAATTAAATGCAACAGCTTCAGTGTCTCATGTAATAATGAATTAGCAACTGTGTGTGTGTGTGTGTGTGTGTGTGTGCGCGCACTCGCCAATTGTGCATGCCAATCTTCAAGCTTCAAGCCCATCAGTTGTAGCCAGTTTCCATGGCAACGCCTCTCAGAGAGCACAGACGTAGGAGAGAGGGGAAAGGAGTTGAGACAATTATTGCGGTGGAGGGTGCTGAAAAAAGGAAGAGCCCAGGATGAGGAGTGAGTCGTGGGAAGAGACGGAGCGAGGAGCAGATGTGTGTGTTGTGAGCGAGATTGTGCGTTTCCAGGCATCAGCAGGAAGCTTTGGGGTTGTGTGTGTGTGTGTGTGTGTGTGTGTTTTTTCATGACTGCATGCATGAAACTGCTGAGTGTATTCATCTAATCTTACAGTGCAAAAAAAAAAAAGAATCCAAAAGCCAGCCGTGCTTTGAGCCCCCAAGTGAGTCAACAGGAATCTCAAATACAATTTTGTTTCCATGGTGACAGCGGGGAATGATGCGTTCCTTCTAAACGGAGGGGAAAAACGCCAGCGAGAGGCCTGGCTGCTGTCTGAATCATTGTTTAGAGAAGTGATAACCTGGCAAACCTCTCAGACCCTGCAAATGTGTCTCGGATTTAGATTTTTTTT
>CAESWR010000196.1:259229-274589 GCA_903171835.1 Mullus surmuletus | reverse complement strand
CTGTCTCCTCACACACACACACACACACACACACACACACACACACATATACACACACACACGCGCGCACGCATCGCAGCTCCGAGTGTCAGGCGCTCAGACGTGACGCCAGCTGAGTTGGCCAAGCACCCCGATGACATTTATATATCCATCCGCTCATTTTTTTTAATCATTATTATTATTATTATTATAATTCCGGGCGAGCTGTGCAGCGTCCGCTCCAAACTATCTTTGATATTTCTGGGGTTTTTTTTTTTGTTGTTGAATTGAATGAGCAGGCAGGGAAGGTGCTGCACATCTGGATCATACCACCATCACCACCACCACCATCGGGTCGTGCTGGTCGGGGCCACCACAGCCATGAAGAGCCCTCATGGCGCCGAGCATGAAGGATGAACACACACCGGGAGCTGCTCTCTTGATGTAAGTCCTGCTTTGGTTGTTTGTGTGTGTGTTTGTGAGGGCTCGGCCTGCAGCCTGCGGTCACAGCGGCTACGTGTTGGTCGTGCTGATGTTGCAGCAGCAGCAGCGAACAGTCTCCCTTTTTAAGCGTCTTTTTTTTCCTCCTCTGTGTGCGCACTGTGCGTCCATGATAATCTCGCGTTCGTCGCCGCGGCTCCGCTCGGATGCGTGTGTGTGTCGCTACATCGGCTCATCGGCGGCGTGGAAAGCTGAGCGTGTGTGCAAATAGACCCCCCCCCCTCTCCCCCACCAGCACCACGTAAGCTTTATTCTCCTTATTATGACCAAAAATAACGGGATTCCACGATGCGATGAGCGTCGCGGAGGATCCGGCGGCGCGCCATCATCGCTAAGGACGTAAACAGGAACTGGAGGACGCAGAACGGCCTCATAAACAACATGCAGGGGGGGGGTGTTCATGTGCATGTCCGATTTATTGATGCTGAGGATGTTGTGCATGCATCTACCAGCGTAAAAGATGCGTGTGTGTGTGTGTTTGCCATGGAAACAACAAGCAAAGTTGCATGCAGCTGTAATTGACTGATGCTCATAAACGAGATGTGTTCACTTGTTGTCTAAAAGGTGGGGATTTTGACTGTCAGTGAGCTATCAGGCGACACAAGGCACCCATGAGCGTCATATTTTCGTGGGATAACTGCGTGGAGGAGCCTTTGTGATGTCACCGGTGAGTCAGTGGGGATCAGTTACAGCAAGCACAATCTGAGGCAGCTTTCAGCTCGTGTTTATGGTTTCCTGGTTTGACGACAATCGACTTCTCGTGGATGCCGTGGCAGGAATTTCCCGGAAAGAGTCTCGGCGTTTCAGAGCCACGCTTGGCCTTCTCAGGAGATGTGTCTGAGCTCTCTTCCAAGATGATCTGACCTGACTGACATTGCATTCAAGCTCTTGTGTCGCCTGTGAATTAAGATGATCCATTTTACTCTCATTACTCCATGAAACAAGAGTTTGGTTTGGTTGGATGTGTGTGTAAGTAAACATGTGCAAGTCAGTACATTGGAATGCTCAGCTGCATTTCTTGGTATTTTTGTTCACAGTTTGTACTTTCATATGACTTGCACGAGCTGTCATTACAAATCCCGCCTAGGAAAGAATTGAATGGCACATTAAAAGAAGCGAATAGACTGAATACTCTAAACTTAGCATCACTCTCAACATTAATAATAGAATCGTATCAAGTGTCCCTTCATCTAAATGTTGATGCTGCGGGCCAGACTGTGACGCTGAGGGAGACGCCGTCACGGCCGCAGGATGTGCTGTATTTTCCTTCAGGTACGAGGATGAGCCGGAGGGGAGAGAGAGAGAGAGGGAAGCGGAGCAGATGCTGCTGCTGCTGCTGCTGCCTTTTTGTTTTTGTTGTTCGATCAAGAGCCAAATAGTGTTACATTTCAGGAGTGTGTGTGTGTGTGTGTATTTCAGGGCCTACCCAACACATTTGCTGATTCAGATTTGGAAAAAAAAAACAACCAGAAACAAACACTGATCAGTCAGCAGACACGCTCGCACAGCGGCTTTGGCTCTGTAACATTACGCCATGTTTGCTCAGTTTGTTGGCCACACCGGCTAATTTGAAGCGTCGTGTTTCCCTCTCGTCGAAAAATCACAGTCTGGGATGAGATTTGGTAGATCGGAACAAACCGCAAAGTGTTTTCCTTCCTTTCCACAAGCAGGCAGATGTGACAATGAGCATTTTTATTATCTGACAGAAGGGTCAAATGTTCACCAGCCTTATTTTCAGCTGCTAGTATAAATCTTCTATTTTGGGACGAGCTCCCTGATAAAAGTGCACACAGGTTAAACGCCCTGCTGATTAAGATCTGCACTTCCCCTTATTAGCTGGAAAAGAGTAGAATATGTGAAAAATGGGCTAACCTTGGACTTTTTATGTGGCCTTGAAGGAGTTTTGGTCAGCGGCCAAAGCCTTTCAGGCTCGCGGTGACGTGCACAAGGTCAGCACGTCCATTCTGGATCACGGTTAGAGCCTCATAAACACGTGCATGATGGAGGTCACCGACCGCAGGTGCTCGGACATCGTGTTGCTAATCATTTTTTAGCTGCAAGTCAAGTGTCCGTCTCTGAACAGTGGAGACCCGGAGCAACGGAACTTTGCTACAACGCTGCTCACTCATTGGCCAGTTTTGCGTGGTCGCTTCCATCGCGTTCTGTCCGCTGACGGTGGAGATTAGATGATGTAATTACTTTGACTTCCCCCTCAGTTGCCCGTAGTGGTGTGAGCTCCGATGACGCAGTGAAACAGAGCAGATTACAGTAAAAAATGTATGTTTAGCCATGAATTCGCCACCAGCAGGTTATAATTTAGGATTCAGTCAATGTAGAAATTGTATAGGGGGGGAAAAAAAGAGCTACTATGAGAGATGGGCTGAATCTGATTCGGACGGGCTGACTAATGAAACTACCCCCCTCCAATGTGTGTCATTATTGTACCGTTATCACGCTGTTGTTGACATGACTCTCTCTTAAGTGTCTGAGTCAAAACGACGTCATCACATCTAGTAAATTCAATTAGCTTTCGGGCCACAAATCACAGCTTTTGACTCGTGTTTTAACCTGATTGCTGTGTGAGTCACTACAGTCACCACACCTCTGCAGCTCTGAGGCCGACACGCTTTGTCTTTTAAACAGATTATTTCAAACTGTGCTTTAGTCATTCAGGCTTTGTACTCCTTTTATGGAAGAATCTTAAATCCTTTCTTCAGGTGTGATGTTGACTTGGGTTACATCAGGGTTGTATCATTCTGTCATAACTCAAACCCTCTTTTCTTCTAGCTTTGGCTCCCATTTTTTGTTGGCTTGTCTGCCTCTATTCATGAATTTTTGCAGACATGTTCCACTTTTCCATGGAGGTCTAAACTGTACAGATACCATTGAATTGCTCTCCTATGTTCCTTTAACTCGTTTGCACATGTCAATGTTGCACACTTTCTGCTATTTCAGTAGAATTTGATGGAATAACAAGTACTTGAAAGTGTTTCTGCTGCAGTGTAGAAATAACTCTTTTAACATGCTTGATTCTGCCTGAAATATTTGCGATTCATGCAGTGACCTACATTAACCTAGAACATAATAAGTTTCCGTTGGGGACTTCGAGGGGTTACCGTAGGAAGTGCACGACAGAATATTTTCCTTCAAAGGTGCTTTTCACCGGGTGTGGGAGGCAGCCAAAGAGAGCAGGGTGCTTTCGTGTCCCTCATCATTTGCATCATATCTCCGAGAGGCAGGAGTCTTTCTGCTGCGTCTCCGCGTCCGCACGCCATCCTGCTGCAGTTATTGGACATGCAGACACCCTCGGGTGTTGGTGGTGGTGAGACTCTACCTGCTGCTGTAACACTTTGTCAACACTTCCCCGATGTATTATGAGAGTAACAGTTTGAAGCTGATTAACATGGTAATTTTCTCCCCTGATCTTTTCTCTGATATCAAAATCGACGGGAATCAAGGAGAGACTTTTATTCGTTTTCCATTGTCAAATTGCTCCCAATGTCTCTGCGTCCGTGTTAACCGCCTGCAGTTGGACTTCACGCTCGCGAAGCATGCGGAACTCCTGTCGTTCCAGAAGATTAGCAAAGCTGCAAGCGCACGAAAATACAAAAAGAGCTGCATTGATTTTATTTTCTCTTTAGTTCCTCGTTGCCAGATGGAAGAGAATATCTTCTATCTGGGCCGCCGGCAGACAGAGACGGATCTGAAACCTTTGTATTCTGTATTTTACCATGGAGCTGCCAAATTATTCTCTGGGCAGGAAGGCAGGGGAATCTCTCAAATGTTACGCTTTCCTTTCCACCCCATTGCAGTCGAAGAAGTTGATTACAGACAATGGCTCATGTGTTACTGTGTGAGAACAGTCAGCACATTTAGACTCTTTCAAGGAAATACTATTATCAATGTCCTGGGCAGGGCTTTAGATAGTTTATACACGTGAGCTAGGAGAGAGTAATGCAGTAACGAGTTCACTTTTTTTGTGAACTCTGCTGACACCATGGCATGCGGGTGCAAAATGACAGCATGTGTCAGGAACAGGGAGCGACCCTTTTAGCATGTAAGAGAATCATTAAATGGTTGATGGGGCACAATATTATGTGGCTCCGTGGGCTCTCCAGCTGGACCCCAGAATGCAAACTGGATTGTGATCTAAAGCCCTGGTTCAGCGTTGCTTCACTGGCGCGATTACAGAGGCCTCAGACACATTTAACACTGTCCAGCGCCTGTTACGTTCCCGTTTTAGCCGTGTCACAGATCATTTCGCAAGCGGTGTAAATTCATTATGTTTTGCACTCAACCATCCGGCAGTCGTCTCTGCGCAAATCCACCGCTCCATAGAAAGTCTCAGTGTGTGTATGGATGGATTCCGGGATCACCACCAGCAGCACAAACTGGTTTTCAGGCCCCTAATGCCGCAAAGTGTGTTATCCCGAACATCACGCCGGCTCTTTCCCGTTTGCGCCCAGCGCCTATAGCACTCGCCATCCATCTGTCGCTCCGAATATGTGCGTGGACGGCCGTGTAACGGGAGAAGCGGACCGCCTCCTGTCATTCCGTGCCAAGTCAGAGCTACACACGAGCAAAAACGTGGAGATGCGGATTGTCCTCTGACCATTAGCCTCTGGGGGGGAAAAGTGACTAAGCTGACTAATTTCCTGCCCATCCACTATCTCAAGAAGCCTCAATAGAGAATAATGAGTCTTTTCCAGGCAGCGGAGAAAAAGATTGTCCAACTCGTGTAATGTTACGCCCGTGATTGAGCAGTTTTCTTTGTCCTTTTTCAAGGCAGTGTGCTGCTGTCCACCAGGTTGCGGGGGCGTTTTTGGCTTCCAGGTGCCTCTGGTATAGCAGGCGGGAGCGACGGAAAGATCGCCATCAATCTTGTAGGCAGATAACCATTTTTCCCCCTCAAAAAAACACCACCCCCAATCATAAAGCTTGTCCCCAAATACACTCTGCACCACCTCTGCAGACTGAAACTGCTCTCCCTTTTGCCTGGTAAGCTAAAGAAAAGACCAATAACTAAAGGCATTTACATACGAATAAACTCAGTATATTACAGGTTGCAGGTGTTTGCGAAAAGGGTTAAACCGAGTGGAAAAACGTGTGTGTGTTTGATGTGCTTTGTGTGTGTGTGTGATGTGGTGTGTGTGGCTCATGTCTGTGATTGTAAAGCTGTTATTTTCATCCCACTGGTGGGTGGTGGGCTTGTTGCAGGCCAAAGGAGGGTGTCATGATCTTCCCCGTAGGCTCTGTTCACTCTAACTGGAGTTGAGTGGCACTCTTACTCTTGGTAAAAAATACATGTATATACATATTTATATATATCTATGAGTGGCAGAGCACTGCTTATACAGAGAGTTTTTATATCATCTCATTATACTTTCATGCGCTGGAAAATCCGAAGCATCAAAGTTGATTGCAGAGCTTAGCATACCTTTGCCTTCTACTTTTTAAATATTAATGCCTGCTTAATCTTGCGCATACATATGTATTTGCCTTTCACCTCCTTGATCCATCCAGAAACATTTGTTTATTGAGCTAAATGTAAGTAGCTCACTTTGTCATAAATGTCACACCTCGGCGGGCACGGCGCCTCGCTCCGTCTCTAAGGTGACTCGTAGCTGATTCATTTTGCCGCTCACGTCTGTATTCAGATATGCCTTGTTGATATTGTACACTATTTACACATAGACAGTGCTGCAGGCACACACTTGTTAAGTGTCATCACGGTGATGGACGAGTTGATGTGTGATGCGCTTACAAATTAGTATTTACAGTGTAGATGGTGGTGGGACAGTGATTTCAGCTTTTTTTTTAAAAGCTTTTTTTAAAAACTGCTCAGATTAGCTACCTCTCCTATACTGTCCGGCATCTGGTAATTGGAGCTATTAACAATGGAGTAACAATGTGAACTGTCCCGTTAGACTCTCATGACTCTCAATGAGAGGAACAAGTCTGCATCATGCGAGCAACGGCCGTCAGACAGTACACATTTTTCACTCTTCAGGTACATTTATCAGCCGAGACACTGACAAATCCCCGACTGCTCCTTTGTGTTATTTATGACGGCAATGTGCCTTGCACTCCCACAGGCCTTGCTCTTTTCCTATTCATCCACTTTTTGCACCATTTGCATTTATTTGTTACGCTGATGTACTTTGTCAGGCCTTTTTATTTTCTTTGATGCGCTGCATTTTCCACCGCACGAGATTAATTATGCAGATTGAGCAGAATGTCTGACTGAAGCATCATGAAAGTCTCAGATAAAATGACATAGCAGATAAGCGTAATGCCTTTCAAGTTTTTTAATGCTTTCCTGTGTAAATCCACTGGCAGATTTGGTCTTCTATCTTGATGGGAAATTTGAATATAAGTACCAAACACGCTCTTTTACCTAAAGTATCTCCTTTGATGGCTTTTTGTTTCAATATTTCTCCACAGTCTGCAGTCCTGAATGTAATATTCTTTCTGTGAAACATCAATCTGTGGCAATACAAGATTCATCACTGCATTATTTCTTTTAGTATTTTTCCATTTTTCTCTCCACCTCTCGCTGCCTGCTGAAGCTGTGACTGTGAGTGAGTGAAAAGGCCACAAGCTGAGCCTGCAGTTTACAGTGTGTGAGAGAAAAGTGATCAGATTGATAGTGACTTCCACCATGATAAAACTGGGTCAATGTAACCCCCACCCCCTTCACCACAGGCAAGGCTGAAAAAGGAAAAAAAAAAAGAGAGGGAGAGAGATGAGGATACCGTCGCCAGCCTGTGTGCGTGGATTTGAGCATGGAGACGCTGGAGCGCGGTTTGCCCTCTCGATGGGTCGGTAACAGTGGTGTGCTGGCACCGAAGGCTTTCCCAGATTATTTCCCCGTCTTTCCTCCTCCCATGTGGTTCTACAGTGTCATTTTATAAAGTGTCCCGCTGTATTTTCTCTCTGCCCACATCGTCTGTCACTATGTGTCCGTTCCTCCCAATTCCCCTCAAACTGTCCCTTGTATCTGAGAGGTTTTTGATGTGAACATGCCTCAGAAGACTTCCATTGAAGATGAAAATTCTCATCATTTAAAACATATATGTGCAGTGTGCATTGCGATCGGTGGTGTATATTCCCTCTGTCTAAATCTGAATGATGTTCTATGAGATGTGTGCATCAGACATGATACTCATCGAGCCATGCAGATAGTTTAGCTTTGTGCAGATTTTGAGAAATCCATCTCTGACAATTCTGCCTCCACCTGAAAACAGGGGAGGTTGAAACAGTTTCAACTATTATTCCTCTGGCAGGAAACACATTAACATGAATAAGATGAAACAGAAATGTTTGTCATCATCTGAAATTCTAAAACAAATTGGTATGGGCACGGCATACATCAGATGTCGATCTCTTAAAAAGGCATTAAACTATCTGCATGTCTTGATGTAACAAGGATGTACCCTTTTGCAAAGTGAACTGATCCTGCAATTTAAGATTAATTTGCAGTAATAAACCTCAGGCTCTTTCTTAATGACAATCAATAGATAAAAGCAGTGTTTTAAACTCACCAGTGGGCATTATTTTTTCCCTGGCTGAGGAACCCATCAAACACTGCAGAGAAATCTTAAAATAAAGCTTTAACTGACCAGAATGCCAACAAGGCTTCAAACTTGTCATGTCTGCAGTAGAAGTCATTTGCTCTCCTTCAAACAGAATTTTTACTTTGAGCTTAATGTTAACATTAGCATACGAACACGCTGCGCACCCACAGACTCACCACTAGTGTGGCTAAAATTAATTGAAGCACTTCATCAACTGAGCAACTCCTGGATGCACTAAACAACATCACAGATTGACCGTATTTAACTGTTTGTGTGTGTTTGTGCGTGTGCGTGCAGGGTGTATTGTCTCTGCGAGGACAATAATATTTCATCTGAATGAATGTATCTTATGAATATAAAGAAGTAAGGTCTCACTCCTTGAGTAGCTTTACCAACATTTTATTGATTACATTAATCCCGGATAAGGATGGAAAAAGTCTCAGCTTGCATATTTATGAGCTCCCGTTTGTCCAGCTCTTTTTGCTGCGTCATGGTGTGTGTGTGCAAGCTCTCTCCAGCTGAGGTGTGTCGTTGTTTGTGGTGACTTTCTGCTTATACCACGGCCTCTGCATTTGCAGATTTGTAATTGGCCCACAGTGTTTGCTTAATTCTCTTTTACACAAGCTGTACATGAACAAGAATCCACATTAACACATTTTCACTGTGACAGAGCAACAACCACAACAAGACATTTTTGCCCAAATTCATGTAATCCAAGAATACAAATATCCACATGTAAAATAAACTCAAGCAAGCATGGTCAGTTTATTAAAGCTGTATTTCCTACATCTCTGCTTACACAGCGGTAAACGGACCATTTATACTTGATAATGGATTTAGCTATTTTTATCATCAGCCATGACTTGGTTTATTTCACATCAGCAAATATGTCTTGTTAAGAGCAATGAGTCCTTCGGGGGGCATGAAGGTTGTTGTAGTTCATTTGGAGCAGCTTTTGTGACTGAGCCGTGAGGATTAACTGGGATTTTGTTGCTACAAACAGCAGACAGGTACACGCTCTTGTACCTCTGTGTATTGGATTTGATATCATGATTTAATAGCATAATTTGATTATATATCACCTGGAAACCATTCAAACCTGAGTGTCAAACTCTTGTAATTATTGATGAGCGATCCATCTCTGGCAAGTGGCCCTGGTATAAGCAGGTAGCAGAGTGTGACGTGCATGTTTAAATGGATTCGGCAGAATTAATCACCCAGCGGCTCCCAACTAAAACGCTATCCATTCGAATCAAACATGCACTGCAGTGGGTATCGTCTTCTTATGTGCTCTCCTTTCATCTGGAACAAACGTGAAAGGAAAGTGTGACAAAGTTAAACGTCAGTATTGATGGTTTTGTGTTTGTTCCTGGTATGTTTTGATATGCAGAAGGAACCCTAGAGGTGACTTAAAGAAATATGCAAAACATGAAAGAAATCTGTTCTTGTCAGTGGGTGCTGTGGTGGATTTTGGGTCCACACTTTACATTTCATAAATAATTGACCACCTGTGTTGAATTTACTTATAAATGGCACAGTTGTGCTCAAAAGTATGAGAGTTCAATATTCAGATAATTTATCGCCATGAGGCAGTGTTTCAAATTTTGCATTATTACACTCCTTGGAATGTAAAGTGTGCCCCACTTTTTTAGTGTTTCCTATGGTGAACTGACTACTTTCTGTCTTTCTCCCTTTCCAACGGACAGCATCGCATAAAACCAGATGCCTCCCCTCCCTCTTGACGAGCGCATAGTGGTCATTCAGCGCCCTAAAAACTTAGGCCTCTGCGAAGCCTCACCTCAGAGCATCCAGCAGCACTCCTCTCAGATATCCGCCTCATCCAATGGACAAGTCGCTCACCCTCCTCATCTCCACCCCTCGCAGTCCCACTTCTACTCACCCAACTGCAAGTCTCTGACTCTGGAATGCAAGCGCAGATCGCAGAAATTCAAGGGCGACCCGCCTGCGGCCCCGGTGGGGGTCAGACACACACCTAGTCACTGCCACAGCAATGGAACAGTGACTCTCGGCCCGCGGCTGCCGTCCCACACACATACTATCGATATCAGGGTGACTGTTGACAAAGGAGGACGTGGAGGCACGCACAGCAACTCGTTAGGGCGCAGTGGGAGTGTAAAAGGTGGCAGGGGTAAATGTGTCCCTTCACAGTTTGATCAAGGACAATGTGAGAGAAAAACTGGCACTGCGGGGCGGCCAGGCGGAGCCGAACACAAGTCACAGCGAAGCCGACACAGTCAGCTGTCATCGTCCCCTGGAGGGGTCCTGCAATTTGTCCCCGCCCAGGCGCAGCAGCACAAGTTTAGGAGCGACAAGGAAAAGGAAAACACAAGTTTCCTGAGCAGAGGCGAGCTGGAGTTTCCCTCACTTAGTCAAAAGAAGAATTCCAAACTGGGAACTGTCCATCAAAGCCATAACAGTCACAACCTGCCCTACCACCACAACTCTGTCCCCGTCCCCCATGCTGCCATCCTAAACTCCAACTACCCCTCGTCCCCTCCCCCTCACCCCACCCACGCCCCCGTCTCCTTCCAGCAGCTCAGCCAGCCCCGCCCATCCCGCGCCAGGGACCACCACCCTCACCTGCTTCATGGTCTCCCCCTCTCCCCCTGCTCCTCCCACGCCGGAGGCTTCCCCAGCCCCGACCACACCTGCACCATCGACTGCACCCACCCGTTTGGCTGCGGCTGCTGGAGGCTGGTGAGATGCCGCGGCTATAAGGGTCACGCGGCTAGCTGCCAGGGGGGCGGAGGAAGCACTTCCACCTCGTTCTCGTGCGTTCACAATGTCGGGGCGGTGAAGAGAGGAGGCAAAGAAATGGGCCTGAAGAATCTGGGCGGGTGTCTCTCCACTGCCTCCACCTCCAACACCTCCTCGTCCAACAGCACCGCGTCCGACTGCCGCGGCAGCCGGTTCAAACCCCTCCGCTGTGCCTCCTGCTCCGGCGAGGCCGGGAACTTCGAGAGCCCGGCGATTCTCCGTAAAAAGCTGGTGGGAGGATGCCTGCCCTGCACCCCGCTGTCCTCCTCGGCCCCTCTCCGGGCCATACAGAGCTGCGTCACAGGCTGCAACCCGAAAGCCTCTCAGACGGGCAGCTCCACCTGCAGCTACTGCAGCAGCGACCCCATTGTGGTGACATTCAACCCTCGCCGAGGCAAACCCCCAGGGAGGGGCATCGGGGCAGCGCATTCGATGGGGATGTTCCAAGCTGATGACGATGACTACAGCGTGCGCACTATCTGGCCCGAAGAGCTGGCCAAGAAGATGACCCATTCTAAAGCCCCCAAAAACCACTGTGCCGGGATGGGAGTGGGAGTTGGCAAGACCGCCACAGGCCATAGCCAGAACGGCAGCAACGGCCTTGTCCTTCTGGACTGTCAAAACCTGCAGGAATACCCGCAGTCTCAGCTCCGAGACCACGCCGGCCGCCGCCGGCTACAGCAAGGCAAGATGGCCGCCCTCGACTTCATGGGCTGCAGGTCGGGGTCCGGGTACGACGACGGCCGCAACTCGCTCAAGAGGCTCCTGAACAAGGCCGAGGACAACGGAATGGGCGACTCGCTGGAGCAAGACACATCATATCCTCGCTCCCCGTCCCCCCGCTCCCCCTCTCCGCCGTCACCGGTGTCCTTCTCGCCCCCGCCGTCCGCCCCCACCACTCTCATCAAACCCAGACCCTGGCAGCGGGACCGGGAGGGGGGACACTCGCTGCCGTCTGCCCAGTCCCTGCACTTGGCCCTGAACTCGCTGAACAGGGAGCAAGACGAAGAGAACAGCAGAAGTAAGAGCAGATGTGGTGAACTATAGGGGTGTCCCCATACAACTTTTTCACTTCCAATACGATACCGATATTGCAGTCTTGAGTATTGGACGATACCAATATTCATCCGATACCATATCATCAGGAATCACACATACTTTTATAACATTTTTGTAGTATGGAATGTTAGAAAAGGCTTGATCTAGCGATATTACAGAGAACAATAGTCATCAACAGTAGCTATGAAAAAATTGACCCATTTATTATGAACCAATGGGTTACATGTAGAAGTGCTGGAGCGGAGTGTGTAATGGACTGCTTGTATCGGAGTGCTTATATCGGAGATATAAGATGCAGGCCGATATAATACAATAGTTGGGTTTTTTTAGCTGATATCGAACCTATATCCAATATCAATATGGGATTGGGACACCCCTAGTAAACTGACCCAGTATGGCTCATTAGAAAACCACAGCATGTTTTTTCTGTCCCTTTGGTTTGTTTATTATTGAACCAGTATACATTTTGCATCTTTGTAAACATATGTGCTCTTCTCATTGTTGATGAAGCCACTAAGATTTTGCGGTTGAGCCTCTTAAATCTACAGCCATCTCACTTTCTCTCCATGTGGTCTCATCGCAGTGCACCTCTCGCTGCCGCTCTCCTCCTCCCTGCCGGCATCTCTGTCCGATGAGTCGGCGATGACCCCCGATGCGGAGAACGCGGTGGTCAGTCCCATCCTGCCCTTCCTGTTTCTGGGCAACGAGAGGGACGCCCAGGAACTGGACCTGCTGCTGCGCCTCAACATCGGCTACGTGGTCAACGTGACCACGCACCTGCCCCTCTACCACGTTAAGTCCGGGCTGCGCTACAAGCGGCTGCCGGCCACCGATAACAGCAAGCAAAACCTTCGGCAATACTTTGAAGAGGTTTTCGAGTTTATTGGTGAGACCCCCGCTCTCTGATAAATTACTCTGTGTGTGTGTGTCTGTGTGTCTGTGTGTGTGTGTGTACAGCAGACGATATCGGGAGTGCAATGGAGGGTTGGTTTCAATTCAAATTAATCTCAGCTGTCTCTAGAAACCTTGGTCAGACCTGGACTGAATGATAAGTAACCACCTTTGCTGTTGAATAATTAGTAATGTAATGATATAATGATTTTTTTACTGATGAAAATGAAAATGATAATAAATGCTAATGTGAGTGCGTAGGCTGCTATCTGCATACTGAAGCAGTGAACTATAGCTTTACCTGAAAACTTTTACTCTTTTTTTTTCTTCTGTTCACTTTCGAAAATAGAAAGGATGCGCCAACTCGCGTTGAACTGCAATATGGACTATTCCGTTCCTATTTCTGAAGAAATCCTGACCCTGCTCACGCCACCCACATTGTGGTAGCGCATTTCTTTTGGTGTTTAGTGTGTCTTAGAAAAGTTGGAAATCTTGGGGAAATGTTTTGCAACTTCATAACAAATAGAAGAGAGGTTCTTGATGGTTTTTTTCTGCTAAATGCGGAATCGTGACTTTTTCAAATACTGGGAATCTGACACAGGAAATTGCCAATATAGTTTCTCCATTATATTTATGTAAGTAAGTTTTTCCCATGCACTTCTACAAATGCCACATCTACAATCTCCATAAATGTATTGCATATTTATATATGGTCTTATTGAATGTTTTTAGAAGAAATCCTGTTACCAATGATGTCAATATCCACATGTATGTTGCGTGTATGTTATTATTGTGTCCTTCCCAGTTTGCCAGTAGGCCGCCACGCTCTAACTTGAGAGAATTTGTCCCTTTTCTCCACAGAGGAGGCATATCAGAGTGGGCAGGGAGTGTTGGTGCATTGCCAGGCCGGCGTGTCCCGCTCTGCGACCATCGTCATCGCCTACCTTATGAAGCACACGCTCATGACCATGACCGATGCCTACAAATACGTGCGGAGCCGCCGCCCCGTGGTGTCCCCCAATCTAAACTTCATGGGCCAGCTCTTGGAGTTCGAGAGGGACCTCAACTCCGGGGTGACGCCTCGCATCCTGATGCCTAAACTTAACGGTGTGGAGACGCAGGTGTGAGAAAGGTCAGAGAAGGGTCGGGAGGATTCACATGGCTTCGGTGAGCGCGCAAACGAAAGAGTGCAGCACATTTTGGATATGATGAGTTGAAGATGGAAAACGGTGGCATGTTCGGCAATTAGTGCACTTTTACTACTGTGAAACATGAGGCAAATGGTTGGATGGTTCATGTGTTTAAGTAGGAACTCTTAGACAACATGATCGCCATCCTGTTTATAAGATAATGTGCCAATATTTTGTATAGATGAAACATCACATTCAGATATCTCTTCTTTTTTTTTTCTGATGCGTCTTCCTTTTTGCTCCCACCGTTTACAGACACAAAGAAATACAGTGACTCTTCTGCCATTAATCATACACACACATGCCTGCACGACATGGAAAGGGTTCGGCATTGACCACCACACCATTCTGATGTTTCCACGACATGTAGCAACACACAGGTTATTGCAATGCACTTTACTGCCCATGCATCTGCTGGATCTGCTGTATTATCAACTGCATTGTCACGAGGATGAGGAGAATTCGTCATTTTGTTTTGTTTTTTTGTTTCTGCCTCCGGGCTGTGTGGTGTTGGGGGTCTGTGCAATGTAGCCGTGGACCTAGTGCAGATGTCGATACTATTAATCTGCAGAGCAGCTGATTAAACTGCTCCGGATGGTTTTATTTCAGTTGATAAACCTGCATATAAGCGAAGAAAACAGTATTGGAAGTGAAATTGGTCTGCCAAAGTCTCAAAGAAGCATCGTTGATGACCTAATGCTGGTTGCGGCACTGAAATAAAGTCATTGAGTCATCACACTGAGCTGAATCCACAACTCATCAATACTTCCGCATTGATTTTTCTTTGATGATTTACAGTTTAGGTGAACTGGTTTAAACCTGCAGTTTCAACAGTAGACCGCCTCAGTCTGTGTAATTTATTTCGGAGTTATTTCGTATGGGAGGTGCATTTTTAATCCATTTTTCTCATTATGTCAACAAAATATGATCTCGTCTGGGTTCAACTTTTAATGAAACTGTCTGTCCTCACATTGTATTGATGTTTTAAGTCAAGAGGTCACACTGAGCGTCTCTGTTGTAGCCAGACTCTTCATTTTGCGGTGAAACTAAACACTTTCATCCTGTAGCTCCGGATATTTTTATTATAAGCTCCAGATTCTTCTTATCTTTCTTCTTTTTTTTAATTTATAGTAGGTAAGAGACTGGCAGTGAAAGACACAATTTGGTAAATATATTTTTTCAACTCTAAATGTTACTTTTTTCAAGCCAAATGTACTTTTATTTCACATTTGTGAAGGAAGGAAACTTTTATTTTTCCTGTGAGAAGGTCTTAGCTGTCGCATGTTGTTGTTCCCTCTTTGTTCTTCTGCCTTACGGTCCCAACTCTGATTCTTTACTCTGGCCCTCATGACTATGCATTATTTTATTGTGTAATATTTTGTTTG
>CAESWR010000196.1:218296-235511 GCA_903171835.1 Mullus surmuletus | reverse complement strand
AATTTAAAAAAAATGGCATTTCAGCATATAAATAACATCTGTCAAACATAAAAAGTGTACCTTGCCGTCCGCTCCGTGCTCTTTCCCCCAGGCAGCCATGACGAACGCGTCGTTGACAGAAACGCACGCCACCTCCTGGATGCCTTTACTCTTCAGGTCCGCGGCCTGCTCCACAAAGCCGGGGAGGTGCGTCTGAGGAGAGAAAAAAAACACAAGGTTAGATCACGTTCAGACATTACGGTGAGGACACGGCGAGTGGCCGGCGCCGTCTCACCTTGGAACAGCCGGGGGTAAAAGCTCCTGGCACGGCGAAGAGGACTCCCTTCTTGCCCTTGAAGAGCTGATCCATCGACACCTTGTTTCCTGGCTCACCCTCCTGGACCTCCACTGCTGGGAGAGATGCACCCACCTGATCGCGGGCAGAGGAAATAACAATCCGTTTAGTTTGTCTGATCCTGCAGCGCAAGGAAACATTTGCAGCGACACAGAGGGGGGAATATATCCTTCACACCACATTTTAATAACCTTTTTAGTTCCAACTCCATTGTAAAATCTGAATCAGTTTTAGTTGCCAAGTATGTGACACACACAGGGAATTCATCTACAGTAGTTATCACTCTCTAGTACAACGTATAAAGTAAATTAGAGTAAAATGATATACAATAAAATAAAATAAGAACTCTCGACATAACAGTGGATATACAAAATGTTCATCAGGGAATATATACTAACATTGAGATGCTCAGCTATTTTACAAATTCTTAATCACTCAAGGGGGAAAAACGACACGTGTGGATTATCCCGATGGAGGTAAAAATATTTTATAAACATATCCAGGGTCATAAATATCATCTTTTAAAAGAGGACAAGGTATCTTAGAAAATTGACTTTATCACATGCTGCATCTTCTGAGGGCGCATGTTCCCACTCCCCGCCACTAGAGGGCGACAACCCACCACAACAACCGCAGACGCGAGGTTAAAATGGCCGCATGACTTTACCAAATTCAAGACTTGACATTGACGGATTATCACTCAGTAACACCCGAGTGCTTCGCCAAGCCCCGCTAAACGTGAATAAACCACACTTTCACCGCGTTAAAGCGTGTTAAATCACTTCCCAACACGTGTGCGCGGACCCGCCGCCGCGGCGGCGCGCACACCGAACCGCACATTCCTCCAAAAGCACAACGTGACGCGTTTAATAAAGTTACTCTCGCTTAAATCTCCGCAGCAGTAAAACGCGACGCAACATCGCTGGGGGAGCAGCGCGGGTTTGCGGCGCACGTGGTTTGATATGATGGGATATAAATAGAAATATCTGGGCGCTTCGGACGCCCGCGGGCCGCCGGGAAAAAACGTTGACAGGCTTTTCCAGGAGCCTTGCAGGTGTTGGGGGGAGGGGGGTAAGGAACGGGACCCCCTCGGACCAAATAACCCCCTCCCCCCCCCAACATGGCGACCGTGGGACCGTTAGCCGCCGTGCTACACGGACACGGGGGGCGAAATGCGTCTTATTGGCGGTTAAAAAACTAACAAGCGTGTTTGCGAGCGTCGTGTCACACACGGAGAAAGACGCGGGAAAAAAAACCCACCACGTGGTTTCTTACCTGGATCGGCATTCTGGCGAGAGGAGACGCGTGTATGAGGCGGGCGCACTGGACCGCGCGGGGGCTTCTGGTCAGAGTGATGGAGAGCATCGTCGCTGGCGGCTTGTTCTGTCTGAGCGCGGACGGACACTAACGAAAAAAGGTGTTCCGCAGAGCTCCGGGACTGCGTCACACACACACACACACTCTCACACACACCTCGGCCTGACTCCACTCCCACGATACTGTTACACACCGACTATGGGTTGCGGGGACTTCACTAAGTCGCTTTGACCTCGTCTAGGTCTTTATTTACTGCGCCATCTGCGAGCAACAAAGTCCCGGCTGAGTTCACGGCTGTCAGGCCGATCCGCGGGCCCAGCAGGGGAGCGCGGGAATAAAGTCGGTGCTTTGATGTCAAACAGGGATAAACCGACAAAAGAGTGTCCTTGAATGTTGTTTGAGCCTAGGAGCGATGCTGAACAGGCTGAGGAGGATCATGTGTTAGGGGAAAGGAGTAGCTGGTACCTGCAGTCAAAAACGTTGGGCAAAATCCCCCATACGCCACACAGGCCATTCCCATACATTAAAGTGGGGTTATAGGAGTTAAAGGGAGTTCTGTATGAATAATTAAAAGGGGTTTCCCGATACAGCTTTTTCACTTCCGATACTAAACCGATATTGATCCGATATCGACACGACTCATACATACTTCTATTGCTTATTTTGTACTATGGGATGTTAGAAAAGGCTTGATCAAGTGATATTACTCAAACTGAGAATAGTCAGCAACAGTAGGTATGAGAAACACTGACCTATTTATTATTAACCATTGACTTACATACATTTTAACCTTAAACATAATAAGTTCTGGAGCAGAGTCTGAAATGGACTGCTTGTATCAGAGTGCTTATATCAGAGATTTTAGATGCAGGCCAATATAATCCGATACTTTTTGCTGATGTCGGACCAATATCAATATCTGATCAGGACTCCCCAAATAAGGACCCTCATGATCAACAACTTAAAAAAATTCTTACATTGAATTACAATCAAAATATGAATCATACACACACAAACAAACACCCAGGTAGAGATGAGACCAGTGATTTGTGGTGGTGGTGGTGTGTCCATTTATTACACAACACAAAGCACCTACAATTATCCACTCCCCGTCGCTCCAGACAGTGGAAAATATCACTTTTTTCACAGTGATTTTTATGTGGACATGTTTAGACAAGGACATCAAACTGTTTTATCTAAATGAAGGAGAGAGAGAGAGAAAGAAAAAAAGCCTACACAGAAATTCACAGCCAATATCACACACAAAAAAATAAAGCAGTGTCAACAAACAACAGTAAATTGAGTAAAAAATAGAATTTAATCATTTAAATAGTCTTTCAAAATACAAACATTGATTTGAACTTCTAAATAATATAACGTTTAGTAGCTATTTCTGGTAACTGGCAATGTTAAATGTACACTGTGGCTATACAAGGAAATGTGTGAGGTTTGGTAATTTATTGTATTGCTCATTTATATTTAATGCGCACATATTTAATAGAAACTACAAATGACTGTATAATTTAAACTGTGACACTGCACCCACCCCCCAAACCGCGCCCCACCCTCCACCCCATACCTAAAAGTCGTACGCTAAAGGTAAAAAAAAAAACTGCCTTTGTGTAAATGACCAGGTTTTATTAGGAGACCTTAACAGCTTTAACTGGATACAAGGTTCTACGTACTGATTGTTACTAAAGAAATTCGGTTAGTAAGCAAATCAGAAACCTTTTTTTTTTTCTTTCTTTTTTTTTAGATCACATCTAAGCCGTAACCAATGAAATGTCATCACCTAAACCATTTGAATCCAAAAGGGTGAATTAGAATCCCGTTGAACCACCCTGCTAGCTGCTGCTAACACTTCACGTGCATTTACAAATTGAGCCATTTTCAACTGGAGGGTCATCTCCTATGTGAGATTTACAATTAATTGTTGGAAAACCAGACCAAACATTTGCTCGCCCCCCCCCTGCGTGAGACACTTTGTACCGTAGGCCATTTTATAAAGCATCAACATTGAGCCACAAACACATTAACAGTTCTGAAAACAAATTTCAAGACATTTTTGCGAAACTGACATTCAGTATAGCCCGTGTCCGTAGTTAACAAAGCAAATCACACGATCAAGAGAGTATTACGTTTGTCTCCACAGTTATTTGGCTATCTGGCTGAAATCTGCCTGCTGAGGTAGCCCCCCCCCACAGCCTCGCCATGCCGCAAAAAATATAGAGCCGTGTAAATTGATCCCTAAAATGACACGATCGGCTTGGAAAAGAAAAAAAAAAGAGAAAACACGCACACGCACACACACAGCTTACAAAAAAAAAATTATCATTCCTAATGTCCTCACCAGACAGCTTCATTTCAATACCAACCCCACAACAGTGTGTCACAATGTAATTAAAATACCCTTAAATCCTAGAAAGGAAAGTGTATGAAAAAGAAAGTTTCAAGTTTTTACAAATTTCAGTACACTGTAAGCTGCACAAATACAGTATAATCGTAATGGGGAATTAATCACATCGGCTGGCTTTATCTTCTTCCATTATAAATTGCATGTTGCTATTTGTTTCAGTGTAACTGTACATGGCTAAAGGATTGACAGCCCGTCGGCCAATAAATATTGTTTTTAGGGATCTGATTTCACGATCAGATACTTAAGCTCGGCGCTGCATGTTAAGCTTACTATGATGATCACATACTGTAAGGATACAAATCTGTTGAGCAATGGGTAGGACTTGGGATGCTGTTAGACGAGGTTTAAACACCCAATGGGGAAGATGTTGCATAATGTTGCATTTCTTGTTGCCCTGAGCCCACGACGGGCACTTAAAAAGTTTAACAGATGTAGGTACACAAAAGGAGAGAGCTAGCTTCAAGCCAGTAGAGAACTTTTTACGCAATGTCTTCACAACTGCGGAAAATGCAGCAAAAATCGTACTATACACCTTGCAAATATAGGTTACACATGGGTTGCGCATTATATTCCACAACTGAAATAGGCCAAATCGGTCAGAGTGTTACATCTTAACATTCTGAAGCCAAAACAGTGGTTAGATCTAGTGGAGAATGAGAGTATATTTATATCAAAAAGAAAAAGAAAAGAAAAGCCGATGAGACGTACGCACTTCTTGTCAAACCATTGTTGTTGCCAAACTGGCTTCGTAGCCAGAGTGTTCTTCCCTGCACTCTTGAGTAGCTCATTGGTTTCGACTGCATACGTATACACAAGCCTGCTTGTATGGAAGCCAGTTTCTCTAGTGTGCCAATAGGATTTCCAAACAACACTGAATATATTACTGTATGTACCTTCCGAATGGAACATTCTGAGTACATAGTCCTCGCACATACGTACCACGTTGTCTGGACTACGGATCAATTGCACAACCTTTTATAAAGAATGTTGCAACTATTGGACCAGTGGTTCCCAACTCCAGTCTTCCACATCCCGAGCTGGCAGTTTTCTCTCCTGAAAGGTTTTCCAATCCCAACACAGCCCAGTCTGTACTAGATGCTTTAGAATTTAGTGAAATCGGTACTTGGGGGTCCTGAGAGTGGAGAACAACTGACATACACACAACTAGATGTCTCACCATTTTATCCACATTTTAAATGTGACAGACGATAATCAAAAGTCATTATATTGCTTTTAACATATTGCAAGTAATTCCTATGAAACTGCCTACAACGGCACGCTAACCTAGAGTAAGGAGAAGCACCCCATGTGCATGTCAATCAAACCCTATGCCGGACCCTCAAGTCTCTGCCGGATATGTTGTTATGGCTTTCATGAAAACATGTTGCATTATTAAGTTAAAAAAGCCTCATGACGGCAGTCTGTTCTCGGGTGCTTCTTCAGTGGTTACGCAACTGCAGATTGATGCTGTGATGGAACACACCGTGAAACAGTTGGAAAAAGAGAAGTATCTTGGCAATCATGTTCAATTAGTTCTCAGTCCACCACTCCCCCCCTTTTTGAACTCATGTGAATCTCAGAGCCTTTTGCTGAAGTTTGGCAGTTACAACTTAGTGTAATAAACCACTCCCACTTAGAGAGATGAATATATTTCTTTTCTCATATTCTTTTCCTTTCTTCATGTAGCCTACAGGGACAAAGAAGCATTTTCCTCGTTATTAATTCTCTAATAAAAAGCGTTCCTTTCTCACAAACCACTCATCCACTCATGAAGACAAGATCTCTCCTGGGTCTTTGTCCGCATCATCTCCACGTCTGCTGCCGCTCCCCACTAGGGAGAGTCCATCATGGCTTCCAGCATCTCCAAGAACAGTTTGTGCATGGGTATACCACCGCGGGTCTTGATGCTGTAGAAGGTGGTGAGAGCCCGACCGGCAGTCTGTCGGAGGAGAGGCAACGTCAAAAGGAGGCGTCCCGCCCGCTGGGAGTCGTCGGGGCGCCGCTGGCACTCCAGCTCTAGCAGGGCCTGGTGGAGGAGGTCCCGCAGCTTCTGCACAGCCTCCATGTCCTCGATGTAAACAGAGTCTGACGGGAGAACAGGGGACGATGTGGTGAGGAAGTGGACGGAGGTGTCAAAGAAAAACATAAAGCTAAACGCAAACTAACGCCACCTTGTATTGACAAAACAGGATTTCTATGGGATGTCAAAACAGAGATTATGATTATGCCACATGTATACATTAGACTCTGGTACACATTCTGGTACACATTTTCCACAAGCAAACGGCCCATTAAAGAGATATTTTTACAATAACTAACTGATATCCTGGCGCAGTATGGTCACACCCATGGCTGTCTGTAAGTAGGTAAACACATACCAAACCCCCGCTGAAGTGATCGACTACTCAAGACAAAATACCTGAGTTGGTGAGTGCGATGGCTTTTAGCATGACAAACTCCTCCCGGTCCACGTTTAGTGCACGGAAACGCCGGGCAAGTTGACTAATCGCCGCGTTCAGCTCCGTCAGTCCGGCAACGCGTGACATTTCCTCGTCAAGGACAAAATCCTCGGCGAACACGACCTCATCTTCGCAGCCGAGCGAGCGGTACGCGACGCCCAGCACCAGCACCTCCAGCCAGACCGACTGCAGCACGGACATCTGGTCCGCTAGAGACAGCGACAGGAAGCCTGCACGGCAACAGAAACGCGGGGAGAGAAGGACAAATATAAATGTGGAGAAACACATGCATCACATGCATTCACTGAACATAATTGATATTTGCGCAATTTTAAAACTCTTAAGCATTTTTTGTATGTCCTAAGAGCTTAATATTAGCATTTTATAAAGCTGAATCCCCGCTGTAATCCAGTTAACACAGGTCATTTAATACAGGCCAGTATTGAGAGAGTAAAATCAAAAAAGCATCATCTGGATGAACCATGACAAGTTTCTTCCAGGTCAGTGAGACTGGATCATTACGTCTCCCACTGCTGCCAAGCTACCGCCTCCTCTCCTCCCCAACTATAACCACCCTGAATCTCTTACCAGGAATGTGTTTGGCCCAGCCAATGATAACGACCAGCTCACGGTCAGCGAGGTCACAGAGGGTGGTGAGCGTGCGCTGGGCAGTGTCTGGCTGCAGAGGGTCAGGCATGGCAAATAACTTCTCAGGCTCTGCCACCAGAAGGTGGGACACGATGATGTTGGAGGAACCTGGGTTGCAAAACACAAAGAAAGAGATATTTATGAATGCAATGTTTGAATATGAATTTCACAGTGGATTCGCAAATGAATTTTTCAAAATGAATGAATACACTCTACAATTAAAAAAAAAAATCCAAACAGTGGTGCATTCTTGTCAAATACAAACTACACACACACTGAGCTGGACTTGCGGAAAAAAGGCTGGAAACACTTTTTTGGCAGCAGAGGGTGCCATTTTCTACAAAATTCCAATGGGCTGGAGGCATCAACCAAGGGTTTAAATTTGGATTTGAATTTGCCTGACTTGCTGTAGTTAAATGAAGCTTGCCAGCACACAGTCGCTCAACAGACGGTTGTTTGTGCCCGAGGGTGGATACAATGCCACCCCTCATTGCAAAAAAGGGAGACAAAAAAGAAAAAGAAAAAAACCCACCACCAGTTCACAGGGCTTTACTTCTGGCTAAATAGTTAGGAAGTCTTAGTACAACAAACAAGTACAACTGCTGCTTGCATGCATCCACTAACCAGTGAGGCTCCAGTTTACACCCGGTGTCCACAATACAAGTGCTGAGGACTTTAATGAATCAAAGGAAGAGAAACCCTTCTCTTCCTATCCCAGAAAGGTTGACCCAAACCTTTTGGGTATGAAGACTGGATTTATTTTCAAAAAAACGTATGCATGTACTTCATCATTTCAACCCATAGTTTTTTTTAATCGCGCTGTCCAAGCAGGGACCCAGTGGACAGGAAACGCACAGGCATGGACGCTCTGTGGAATCTCTACAGAGTTAACACGCACCCTGTGGAGAATCTGTTCCCTTACACCCGTGCCAAGACGAGAGCATCAAAAAGCACGTACGATCGCATGTACCTTAGATCCGACTTGTCAACACAGTGGGGGAATCAAGTATTAATGAGCGTGCTTTGATATTAGATTACCGTTTTTTGTTAATTTTTTCCCCCCAGTAGGTTATGGTTGATTTGGCGAGCGACACACAGCAGCTGCTCCTGCTTAATACAATTTTACTCTCACGAAAAAGGGTCTTTTGGGATCCCTCCCATGGCCTAGTCCAAAAAAGTATCAATCCCATGCTGGGTGGTGACAGGACGGCTTACCACCATCCACATCGCAGTGATCAAATATTTAAACAGAGGGGCCAGGTTTGACATGGTGTAGCCCCTGACCAAGGCAAAACAAGACTGTAATCCCCCACCTTTTTCACTCTCCTTTGTCAGTGGTAGGGGGGCACTCTGGTATGTTGCATTTTCCACCTCGGGGCGCCTTTTGTACTTCTGTCTTCCACCTCGGACCCGGTCAAGACGAACTCCTGCATTGTGGGGACATGGACATTTGTAAATAGAAGACCAAAAACACCTCAATGTGGAATGTCAGGATTCGCCAGACGACTCTGGCCTCGTCAGAATGAGTGAAGTGCGCGTTATCCTCCACACTCACCCTCTTTCAGCATGCCCACTTTGAGGCACTTGGTAAAGCGGCACGCCTGGCAAGCCTTTCTGCGCCGTTTGGTGATCTCACACTCATTCGACGCCGGGCAGCTGTATTCAATGTTGCCTTCAAAGACAGACAAAGACAGGTTTTAGTTGTAGTAATGATTAAAATCTCCTTGTAAATCAATTGGCAGAAAGTACGTCAATCTATGCAGCACATTTTCCGATGTACGTAAAGCATGACGCTGCCATGTGTTGGTGGTTTGTGTTTAACAGGCAAGTAATAACCAGCCGGGCCGGTTGCAGTGACTTTATGCTGAAGCGTGTTAAAGAATAACACCATTAGCATGTGATGTGGGTCGTTGAATGGCAGAGGGGAGGAGAGCACGGGATTCCTTGAATCATTTCGGATTGAGATCGGAGCTGATGGAGGCATATTGCGATTGATCAGACCTGGCTTTATTCAATCTTGTCAATTCACAAACCTCTATTTTACTGCGCTGCTCTACAGCTATATCAGCTCTCACACAGACGCAATAAACATTCAGTCCATTAAATTTAGGATTTATGTGACGAGTGCAGTGAGCGATATTTTCATATTATGAGAGGCTTCTTACAGACGCCAACTAAAGCAGAATTACTGCCCTGCCGCTGACTTCCGCCAATCGGTTGGTTTCATTTAAGCGGACCTTTAACCTTTTGGATATGACAGTGAGCTTGGCCTTTGAACTGCCAAATCAGAATCAGTACATTCAAATGTCGACATGTGCTCTTCAAATTTCTAAGAAATTCCTTGCAGGCGCTGGACTGCTATTATTTTGATGGTTATTTGGTGAGAATGGTGATTTTTGCATTTCATTTTCACAAGAAACGATTTGAATACATGAAAACATAATTAATATGCAGGAACAAAATGTTTCAATAATGGCATGTCATGACACACTTAAAGGGATAGTTCAGCTTTTTTGCTCATGAAGTTGGTTGAGATCCTCACCATCAGTGTCGTTCATCAGCAGTGACTTTTCCCCCACTGCGTCCCATGAGCGGAGTTCTGGCCCAATTTCGGTGTTGCAGAAAGTAGTTCTGTCTAGTTGCTGGGGTTACACGGATAAAGCGTTGTGCTCAAAAAAACAACGTGTTCAAAGGAGTGATACATTTGCATCACCAATTCTTTGCCGTGAAAAAGTCAACCTCACAATCACCCGGCACTACTTTCCCCTTGTTCGTATCTCTGCGCGCACCATCATCAGCTGTTTCACTGCGTTTACGTGCTCGGAAGGAGACCGCAGCGATTTCTTCTGCCTACTTCCTCCTGCTGATGGAATGGTGCGTGCAGTGATACGAACGGATGGAAAATAGTAGCGGGTGATTGCGAGGTCGGACTTTTTCCACAGCAAAGAATTCATGATGAAAATGGATTACTCCTTTGAACGCATGTTGTTTTTTGGAGCGAAACGCCTTATTGGTGCGACTCCTGCAACTAGAGGGAACTACTTTCTGCAACACCAAAACCGGGCTGGAACTCTGCTCACAGGACGCAGTGGGGGAAAAGTCACTGCTGATGAACGACACTGATGGTGAGGATCCCATACAACTTATGTAAATAAAAATCTGAACTACCCCTTTGAGCTTAAATGCAGCTCCTTTGATTTGGATATCGAAATTCTTTTAGTATTTATATGCATTGTTCAACCTGGTGTCATACAGAATGTGTGTGTTGGGTCAGATATTGGTGTCGCGCAAATTGCTGTCAATTTCAAGATCGGAGTCCGACAAATGCAACACCTGTGATCTTCTTACATTGAAGAGCGTATCACTCACTGTGTGCTGCCTGTTCTATGCAAAAACCCCACAGCCAGAACACGCACCTTGGATGGTTCTCTTGAAGAAGGCCTTGCAGGCCTCACAGGAAGCCACGCCGTAGTGGTATCCCGAGGCCACGTCCCCGCACACCAAACACAGCCTCTTGGGTAGCGTGCTCAGCGCGTACTTGCATCGTCCCGCTCCATTTCCAGCCGAGCCTTCCTCGGCACCGTCGCCGGCCTCGTCTTTGAACTGGCAGCGCAGGGCTGGCGTGTAGAGCGGCGGGGAGTAGCGCTTAGCGCCATCTCCTCTGTTCCCGCCGCCTCCGCTTTGAGAGGAGTCTGACGAGGCCCCGCCAGGGCTGGTCCGGCCTCCCCCGCCTCCCTCCGGGCTGCTCGGCTCTGCCTTTATGTAGACATCTGATCGACGCTCCCTGGAAGACATGATGTCTAGAGGGGGAACATAAACAACGAGGAAAGGTCAAAGTCAATAAAAAACGCAGACCTTTTACCGCACGCCATCTTTAAAATGACATTCATCCCACCTGATGAAAAAGCAGAAATCACATGCGGCACAGGTCAAGCGTGTACAATGGCTGTCTCACCACATCCCAGCTCCGTTATTAAACTGGAATAATTCTTTAAAAGGAACCAGATATGTAGGGCAGCAGGAACTAGGCAGTGATTTTAATGTGGTTCCAGAGAGCAATTACAGGAAATCTTTTTTTTTCTTTTTTTGTCACTTTTGATCTTTTTAAACCAAACATTGTCTGGCTTCAGCTTTCATTACAGGGTTTTGCTGTGTTATTTTGTTTTGCACAGTTGCTTAGGCATAAAAAAGTATTAAAGTCACCTTTGGTCTTCCAAATTCTACTGGAAATCTTCACAATTTAATTTCATAAAATCTTAAAATGAGCTGATAACGGGCATAAAAATGGAGCCCTCCAGATACCCTCAAATAAACTCCTGTCTACACAGCTGCGTTTTTCATAATCCACAAAGACTGCAATTCACTATGTTTCTCTCTACTGTCTGTGAAGAAAGTAGTATTGCCCAACACGTGCTACAGGACTTTAACTCTCACCCCCAGCACCGCCACGAGCCTCGACCCCGTCCTAGAAACCTTTATCAAACTGAACTGATAATTACTCCTATTATTTCTTTAACATTACGCTTTTCCCCCTCGGATGTGCAATGTAAACAAACAGAAAATCAGAACCGGTTGTCAGATACGGCTGGAATGCTAATAGCTCAGTGGATTGCACGTTGTTCATTCAACAAAGACACATTTTAAGACGACAAAAAAAAAAAACCCTGGACGCATCCACACACAACCTTTAGCAGCAAAAGGCTTTACACCCTGCACAGTCCTCAATGTGTCCACGGTGTGAAATCTTTGTCTCTGACATTTCCAGGCATTAAAATAGCCGAGGCGAGGTGCCGGGATCAAGGTCACAATGCTCATAAAGAAGTGACCACCCTTCAATGCTTCAAACGCATATCTAATGTTCACATGGGGCGGTAAGAACACTGCGGCTTCCCTGCCGGCCGGCCAGCCTCTATACATCTCGTTTTAATTACGGATATTATCGCCTCCTGACCGCGCAGATGAACACGCAAGAGAAAGTGCAGTCAATCATTTTTTGTGCAGGCAATGAAATTAAAGACATGCTTCTGATCTGAAATACACTATATACAGCCTGACCTAAAGGAGACAGAATGGTATTGAATGAGCATGCGTGAGTGGTCGAAGCAGGTGACTGAATGTTAGCTTTCACCCAAATTGAACAAAAGAAAGACGAATTATTTTAGTGTCACTGAACTGTTCTTTGATTATTCTTAGAAAATCACGCTCATTTGGCTTCGACTCTTGCTAGATCAGCACAATGAGATGTAGTCAGGAGCCAGAAAATGGTGAAAAAGAGGGCAAAGGGGGAACATGAGCATGATGTGCGTCTTTGAGCTCTTCACCTTAATGCAGAACCTCACTTGAACAATCAGCGCCCTTGTACCGATTCAACAGAACGCTGTGCGAGCTCAATGAGTTGGGTTCTTCTGGGCCTAAATGGCCCCAAAACTGGTTAACCAGACTAATGCCACTTTTGTGACATTTGCATGCAAACCCTGCGGAAAAGCCTCAAAAAATGCTTTTCCCCTTTTCGTTGGGCGACTTTGATGAAGCATTTGCAGACGGAGTGTTTACACAGTGTTGCAACGTGGAATACACTTTGCTTATGGTCAGTTCAAGTCTTTGATATGTCCCGCTGCTTCGCTTGCAGTACGTCCTCCATCAACCTCTACGGGTGATTGGTGTAATTAAATAAATCAGAGGGGGTTCGAATAATTAGTGAGGTGAGGCCAGCGAACAAACGGGGGCCGAATAACCTACCGCTCTCACGGCTCAATGAGGGCGCGGACATGATTTCTTTGAAGGCATTAACCATCAACCTTGACCTCAAAACTACCGATCCAGGATCTGCGAGTTCATAGTATCCAATCAATGATATATAAATCCTGCACGGAGCAACTGCACCCCATTTACATGAGAGATGGCCGCTATGAACGTTAAGGCTGCTCGCAAATCAGATCCAGGTCCGACAAGCGACGTCTCCTCGGGCCAAAAACAGGGATTTTCTTTGTTCGATTGCAAGAAATACTTAAAAACACACGGGAATTTGAGTGATCCGGCACATTTCGGAGTTCTTTCCACCCGATCTCAACACACTGCTACACTTGAGTGGCGATTATGAACGCTGCCATGCTTCTTCTGAAGATATTTTATCGTTATGATAACTGCTGTCGGCCATAAAGCCATCAAAGAACCGCTGGCAGCTGTGGTTGGAGTTTGCCCTCTGTAGCAACAGCAGCAGCAGGAGCAAAGTGTGTGTGTGTGTGTGTGTGTGTGTGTGTGTGTGTGTGTGTGTGTGGGGGGNNNNGGGGGGGGTTACAGCAAACCTTGGGTCTGTTTAAAGTTTAGCTCGCATGAACCCACGTTTACAAACCCTGTGAATGGATCAGCCAACAGCACACGAACCAAATCACGTCCAGGACGCCGGTTCGGTTCGGTTCGGTTGTGTGTCTGACTTGCAGCTTATGGGCGAGCGACAATAACAGCTACGTGTTTACTTTCTGGTCGTCGTGGGTTAAACAGTGTCCAAACCCAGCTGAGGTCCACTCTGTGTGTGTGTGTGTGTGTGTGTGTGTGTGTGTGTGGAGGTGGGGGTCGCCACAGAAACGTGTTGTAGCCACGGCGAGCTACTGTAACCCAACGTGTTCCAGTGTTGGGGGGCGGCGTTAGCATTAGCATTAGCTCACAGCTTAGCTAGCTTAGCGCAGGTTAGCTTTAGCTTTAGCATTTAGCTGAGCTAGCCGGCAGCGGCTCGGCGTTAATCCCCGCTAACCCGCTCCTCTCTCCGCTCCTCTCCCCCCCCACTCCTCTCCCTCTCTCTCCTCCCGAGGACCGGGGGTTTATTCCCGCCGCTCCAGACGAGGACGAAGGCCGCGTCTTACCTGCTAACGGACGGCGGAACCTCAGCTCTCCCCGCGGGGTGAGGACATGGCACCGGGGCGGGTTGGTTGGAGGCGGGCAAGTCGCGTCTGCGGGCTGCCGGAGAGGAGCCGCCTGAGAGGGGCTGAGAGGGGCCGGAGCTGCCCTCCTCATCCGCTACCAACCACCAACCAACCACCAACCACTGACTTCACACCGACCTTCTGATGGGCAGACATCACACATGTCCTGTGACTTCTGCTCAAACGTTATTCTGGGGTTTTCAAATGATAAAAAAGCTGATTTTTTTTGCAGGATGGGAAATAATCCAAAATTTGGATCAAGTAGCAAATGAATTGGCCATACAAGGAGGTTTTTTTGCTCCAGTGTCCATTTTGGGGGCTACACAATATCAGATCTTCACTTCACAATAATGTCACGATAACGATACTATCATGATATCAACAAAGATTTGAATAATAATGGTAAAACCAGTGGAATTGATTGATTTTTTCCCCTCTTTTGGCAGATTAATTGCAATCAAAACACCTCTCTAAGGTGCTATGAAGACCAAACTGTTTAAATGCATGCAAAAAGTAGGTTGTTTTCAAGTGCCGCTGGGTCATTTACACAATTTCATAATATGCCCGTTTTTAACACGATATTGACATTTCATTTTTTAATACCACGATTATTGTCAATACCGGTATATTGCGACAGCCCCTAATGGGCAGAGATGTCCAGTGACTTCTGCTGAAACATGATTCTGGCCTAAATTCTGATAAGGGCTGATTCTGCAGGGAGGAAAACCATGCAAACTCACATCCCTGAAAAGGGAAAGTAAAAAAAGATGTCAATTGGAATGGTACCGCGTGTGTAGTTTTATCTCCTCGGAAATTGGACACATTGATTCCATCCCACCCCGAAATCCATAACACATCCCCGATTTATCTTATTCAGACTTTCCAAGACTTTCCAATAAGTCCAAAGTCCAATATCAGAGCAGCGGCAGAGCGAAACTAGTCCAGCTCGGCTCCGACGGCAACGGCTTGACAACAATCGGCTCGTCGAGCTGCCAATATTTGCAAAACACTTCTAATAATCTCAGCAAGACGAGATATCGGTCTCTTCAAAAATGCATTTCACCCTCCGCGGGCCTCAGGGCTCGCCCGGATGAAATATGATTGAAACACTTGACTTGGAAAACAACGCAGCGCGATGGGTGTAGGGTTTCATCGGCGTGAAAGGTGAGGGGAGAACAGATTACCTGCTTGCTCGACTGAAGTGTGCGGTTTGAATCGGTGGCTCCCAGCGGCGGCTCCGAGAGGCCTTATTGCTTTGGGTTGAAGAACGAGACGTTATCAGGACACCTGCAAAGCAAAGGGATGTTTTGAGCCACATCACAGACTTTAAATACCGCGCCTCACGTTGACCCCCAAAAGCACATTTAGTTTGACCTTTTAATGACAATGTCCTCAAACTACTTTGACGTCTTAAAGCGTTTCAAATGATCCTGTGGGTCCCAATCTCTCAAAACATGCTAAATTTATCAGAAATAGTTGTATTTGCAAATCATTTTTGTATTAATAATATTAATAACACGCACTCTTCCTATGTAAAATACATAAGTCACTGTATCTACCCAGATTTCTGCATGCTACTCGAGTACCCTCCCCCCTTACGCAGCGTGACACACTCCAAAGGTCACAGTCACAGGAATGCTTGAAGGACAGACAGAGTAAAGCCAACACCTTGTCTCCCACTCTCACAAAGTCATAAGTTTGGTGATAACTCTCTGTAAATAATTAATTTGACCATTCAAATAAAAAAAGCAATTAAAAAGCATTTTAAATGATCAAAATTCCATTGACTGTTTACATTACAGAGCTGACTTTAAAAAGTAGTCCAGGGAGCAGAGCATTTTAAGCAACTTTAATATTGAGCAATGTAGATGATATGTGGAAATTCTTTCATCAGACAACGTGATTTTCTCGCTTCACAACTGATTAGACTGAAGATGAATATTTGCAACATAACCAACTATAGAAACAACTCTTTTGCAAACGCTGGAATAAGTTCAGTTTCTTATCTCGGGACACACTTTTACCCCACGTACAGTACAAGCCCAGTGTCGTACTCGGGTGCTTCTAGTCTCTGACGTGGTTTTACAGGTTGCCTGTATCATATTTGTCTGGGGGGTGGGATGGGAAGAGGACAGAGGGAGGGAGGGCGGGAGGGAGGGAGGAGGAGGGGGCCTCAGTGGTCTTTGTCACTGATCATGCATCACACTGGCTGTACGTAAAACTCAGAGCTTAATACAAGCGGCGCACTGTGGAGACAGCGAGAACAGCACCCAGGGGTGACCTTGCCTACTGATCTCGGACCGGTGAAAGGTTAATTGCCAAAGTGGATTACGCCCTAAGATCAGTGATCTCAATCCCGGTCCAGCAGGATTGGTCACTTGCAAGGGTCAGTGTGTTGAGGGCAGGAGCAGGAGCAACTCCAGGATGGGGTGTTTTAAAAAAAAAAAAAAATGAAATAAATAAATAAAGGTGCATTTCAAAAGCTTGGAGTGGAGACACTTGGAAGAAGTGTTAGTTCCCCATGCAGGACTTGCCTTTTAAACGCAGTGAGCCGGAATAGGACTGCACCTGCTTCACACATGCATTCCACTTTGGGAACAGCAATGCATTTTCACGTTTTCTCCTCATTTTCTGTGCGATTATAGCGGATTAGGTCCGCATTAGTATCGAATATACGGCATTTTACTGGTGTGGGGGCTCGACAGGAGCCCCCCCCCCCACACACACACACACAAACACACACATTATTCCCCACTGTCATAAATAATGGACCGGCGGATCGTGCCCCCTACCCCCAATAACGTGGCCACGCGAACTTAGCTCTGCCAGGCGAGTCGTGCATGCAAATCAGGCAACGACGAGGGCAGCTGACAGCCCACAGCCCCGCACACTAACACACGCACAACCGCGTCCATCCGTGCGGGGTTCGACCGCCGCGGTGCAGGACGAGTCGGAACACTTACGGGGAGATGCACGAACATCGCACGGCTCCTCTTCTTCGTCTCTTTTCCTCTCCTCTCTCCTCCTCCTCCTCTGTAATCTGAAGTCAGCCAAGTCTGTGCGGCGGCCAAGTCCGCTGTGGGTTTAACCGGTTTAACTGCGCTGTCCGAGAGCCTCGCCG
>CAESWR010000196.1:158966-169795 GCA_903171835.1 Mullus surmuletus | reverse complement strand
CAGGGCAACTAAGGCGCTTTTCCCGCCCAAAGTTGGCACTTTTAACGGCGCGGATGAGCACGTGACAGTACAAAACGAAGACGCCAGAAAACCCCAACTTTGGCGCTATGAGTCTAAAGTTGTGCCCTCAATGAACTCCGGGTTGCTACATCCTTGCTTTAGCCGCGCTAGCTTGGAGCTAGGTTAGCTTCGTAACGAGCTCGTAGTCATTAAGTCAAATGTGACGTTAAATGTAAATGACGGTTCTGTGACAGAGCAGCGTCACGACACGCTTCGGTCGACAGCCGCTTTTTTGTGTTTTAAAGAGAAGGACAGCGTCGAGTTGAAGGTAACCGCGTTTAGCAGCCGCCAACAAAGGAAAAGGGGGTTCCTGCCAAGTGCTTAGCAGCCCTAAGCTCTTCCAATTTCAACATTAAACGTGTCGAATAAACGACACGAGGTAGTCAACGCCTTTTGGAATTCATTGTGTTATACCCATGGGTAAACTATTCAAAACAAAAGTAGATGTGTGAGGTTTTTTTTCTTCTTTTCTTTCTTCACTCTTGCTGAAAAACATTCGACCCCCACCTGATACATACATTGTAATGTGAGACCTGAACTCTGAGGCCCTGTAGGTGCTGTTTACATCTGCTGTTATGGCTCCTCCCCAAAGCAATGATAAGAAGCCACTGAAGAAGGCTTTGGTGATAGCCGTACTTTTAAAAAGAAGCATAATTTCCTGGGTGTTTGGGTGTTGTCTGACGACGAATATTAGTGTAAAAACCAGGATGAAAACAAGTGAAAGTTATAAAGTGAATCCCGATCCATTGAAATAATCGACACAACAAAGTATGTACAGCAAACATAACCACTTATCCCCTCACGATATTAACATTAAAATGCACACATTTTTGAATAAGTATTGTTTGATTCCAAAATGTTGTAATGTTCTCATCGTGTCTTGATCTTAAGCAGACCAAAACTCGTACTCCACCAGCATTTCTCTCTCAAAATAAAGACCATTATTGTAGCATTTCCCAATGACTGATTTCAAGTAAAATACACATATTTAGATTAGTACTTTTGCACTAGTAACATTATTTAATTATTTCCGTCTTCGTTGCAAAATATTCCTCGCTTTACATGTGATTGCCACCATACATTTATGCTTCACTGCACCATACACATTATGGGAGCTACCCCAGAATATTATCCGATTTTCCCCTCTGAATTGCACACAATGTCGTCAAGATTGGATTGGAGGAGATAAACCTACTTGGGTGTCTGAATGAGTTACACAAGTCCTTGGCTCTAAAGGTTTCTGTATTGTATGATTGTGGAACATTGGAATTGGCCCAAATGGTAGGCAGTTGGTAGCCAATCCTTGCACCTAAGCAGCCACTGATGTATGGAAATCAAGTCGGCCAACATTAGACTTGCACAGAATGCTTTGCTCAGTTCGTAAGTACAGGGCACAGGGCTTCAGACTCTCACCACCAGCACATTGTGATGTCATTGCGATGTTTGTTGAGACAGTGATTATGTTTGCCTCTCTCAAATGTTTCCATGTCCATTGTAACTCTCCTTGAGGCATTGTCTTTTGTGTTTACCACTGACTATAAAATGAATGGACACAGCTTTGGAAAAAAATCAGGCCAATATGGAAGTGCCTTTAAGCTGCATTCATAACCAACGCCTAGCAGTGGCTCATGATTCTTGTATTATAGAACTGTGTGTCCAGTCTACAGGAGTGTGGCTCTCTTTCTCAGTTGATTTATGACCTCACCAATCATTTTTCAAATTGTCTCAGTTGCTAGTTTCAAGCCTCCTTCTAGATTGTTTTCAAACGAAGGTCTTATTTAGAGTCAAATAGACAATGAATCAGAGTATGCTTTAGGGTGTGGCTGTCCTTGATTTAGTGTACACAGTGTACACTCTACCCTGGTGACCAGCTGTCTAGCCACATACGTTCTAAAGCAGCTTCTCCGCCAAATGGAGGCTTACGTGCTGAGAGCAGCAACTTGATGCATAAACAACCCACATTTTAAATGGCAACTGAACAGATATGGACAGATAATCTACCCTCATTGTGACCCGTGTACAGCCTCAGCCAGAAAACAACATCCAAGTCAACATTTCCTAACTAGTCAACCCATTTAGCTGAGTAACTACTCATGTTCTTTAAGCATATAGCAATTTTGTTTGCTGCTATTGGCTTTAAAAGGTATATATTGTAATGGTAGATGAGATGAATAAGCAGCCTTTCCTCACTGACAAAGGAGGGGGAAATGATCCGGGAAAGGTAAAATGAGGCCACAGGAAGACGGCAGCCCAGGATAGGTTGTCTTAGGATCTGCTGAGTAGAACTTCTTAAGAGATCAAAGTCCATTAGACACCACTTTGTCTCCCATCTGAACTTTTAGAGCCTGTTTTCCATTGCTCTATTCATATGTAAGATAAACAAAATTACCCATCAATACACACAAGTCAAATTATTGGACATTGACGAATTAGGCAATTTTCCCTATTTTTCTGGATTAAGCATAAAAGAAACCCCAATTTTTAAAACAATGTTCATCAGTAACCAATCAAACAGTCAAATACCACACTCAAGTTTAAAAGCACCGCAGGAAGAAATGTTGGTCTTAAAATTAACCTGGAGCTCATTTCAAATAACTTTCTGATGCTGTGTCTGCTTCGACATGTATGAGTATTTCATACTCTATCAACTTATTCCAGTAAAAATGTTGAGCAGTTGAATCGAAAGCAATCCTCCCATCAATGTCACAGTAGATCTGTTCAGCTCAGCGTTGCCAATCCGGGGGAAGTGTCTGAACACTTCTCATGCGATGTAGTTTTGTGTGAAAGTTAGGATGTTTGAACACGCTGCTTGTTCGAAATATGAACCACCACATGTCTGGCGTTCATTAAAATCGAAGACTTTCGAGTCAGACATGTACGCCCGGATGGCTTGACTGTTAAATATGTCTAAAATAGGGCCAACATTGGGCTTCATTTATCGTTCTGTTTTGCATGTAACAACATCACAGCAAATCCGATAACTCAGAGTTGCCTTTCATAATACCAAATGTATCAAATTTAATTAATTAGAATATAATGTGACGCATAAAACGTAGACATGCTATGAGATAATACTGGAGCACAACTCTTCATTTTGTAATGAAATATTGAATTAGGCTATTCATTCTTGTCCTTCACGCATTATTCCTCATGAATAATGATTTTGCTGACATGAATGTGTATGACCATTTTAAAGCACATCCATGTGACCGGGTTGTTTTACCCCCAGGCCTCTATGCTGGCTAATGTTCAGTCACACCAATTTTAAGAGCATTGGAAAAGTCACCTCTAACACATTGAGGATTGGACCTATTGGAAATTGTTGAAAAAATAAATAAATAAATGTGAATAAAAATTGTAATGGCACCTGGGGCCAAGTCACCAACCTTTATATCAACAACCTCCCCTTTATGCTGGGTATAATTAAATAGTGATGTTGTTTATGTACCTTTTGTGTGTGGTCTTTATTCATACTATTAACATTTTCTTTCTTGCTTTTCAGCCCGCTGTTTGTCACATGGAAAATAGGCAGAGACAAGCGGTTAAGGGGTTGTATAGGTACATTTTCTGCCATGAATCTGCACTCAGGACTCAGGGAGTACACCCTTACCAGGTAAGCACCGTGGTGAGTGACTTTTTCAGTTGTTTATTTAATGTCTCATCTCCGTGGTTAATTTTTGGTGTCCCCAGTTGTGGAGACTGTGTTTTTTGGAGCCCAGGTCTAGGGAGGTTGAAACATTTTCAGAGCAAACTTAATAATGTCCTCTGAGTCATCTTTTCCATTTATCAACACAACCAGGGTGAGAGTAATATGAAAAGGCAGTGGCTTTGTAAAAGGTCATTCTGTGGTTAAGATATTCCAAAAACCAAATGTGACTTTGAATATGGTTTATACAGATAATTGTATGTATTTTAAAGCAGGTAATGATATAGGGAGCCCCTTTGTAGTCTACTTTTGGAAATGGAATACCCACTAGACATGATGGCGACACAGACAATCTTGTATTGAGTTCAAATCCATCTGCTTATCTGATAAGAGCGCTTTCTTCTTTTATGCATTTGCATGTTAACCACGGTATCGATTCAAAAGGTCTCTCAAAGAAAAAGACTTGTAAACAGGCCCCTCTGTAAACACATGGTGTGGAATTTCTGCATGAGCAGAACTGACCTGAGGGCGGGCAGCTGACTTGTCAAATAAGTTTAAGCACGCAGAGCTCGTCACGGTTTACAGATGCACAAGACGCACGTATCCATCTGAAAGCAGCTTGACCTCGCTGAACTCGAAGAAAAAGCCTCCCTGACCCCTCATGTGTTAAAGAGTTGCCGTAAAAGGAAAAAAAATCCTGATTAGAATGCACAGCTTATTTTCTTTGCCACCAGGAGCCGCCAAAGTAAGACCCTGTTTTTTGTCGTTGTTGTTGCCCGCAGTGCCCTTAAAGACAGCCGCTTCCCCCCCATGACAAGGGATGAGCTGCCTCGCCTCTTCTGCTCAGTCTCACTTCTCACCAACTTTGAGGACGTCGGTGATTACCTTGACTGGGAGGTGAGAGACGTGTTTGACTTAGAAACATGGCTGCCCGAGCACAGGAGTCATCCTGCACTCTCATTACTGGCATTAGTGTGTTGTTTTGGCGCCTCTCAGTCTGAATCTCATCCTCTTTTGATGTCAACTCCCGGTAGCTTCCATAATTTTTTCCCCTTCCTGTCAGTCAAAGTAGCTTTCCAGAAGAGTAGAGCAGTAGAGAATTCATATGGAGCGGGAATATTTGTAGAAATTTTGGACCTAATGGAGTAGCGATGCCTTTGTGTGTCAAGGAAAGAGCCTCTATACGGCACCATTTCTGAGCCCCTGTCCGTCTTCAATTTTTAGGTGGGTGTTCACGGTATTAGGATAGAGTTTTTTAATGAAAAAGGATCAAAGCGCACCGCCACCTACCTACCAGAGGTTGCAAAGGAGCAAGGTAAGTTTTGTGGTCCTCACTGCAACTAATCAGCTGTTATTCTGTTTTTTTGTTATACTGTAATTCAGTTATTTTGTGAAGTTGAATAGTTATTTAATTGAGTCAACAGTTATATATATATATATATACGTTAGTTAGAACCTCAGAGCTTTTAAGTTTTTTTTGTTTTGTTTAGCTTGCATTAAAAAAAGACATTCTGAATTGTTGGGGGGGGGGTAATTTGCAGTATGAAATGTACTATTGCAGTTTGTTTGCTGTAACTTTCATAACAAATGAAACTTCAACCAGCAGGTTTTTGACATCTTTACTTTAAAAAGACAACAACAAACAATAATTGCTCATAAGAAAATATTACATTACTGGAGATCAGCTATGTGTCGGAATTCTATTAAGCGACCTCACTTGCTCCTAAAAAAAGAGAGAAAAGAACGAAAAACAGCAGATTATAATCGATTGTTGTCTGTTTGGTTGGACCTGGATATTCAGTTTGAGTGTCTCTTTTTTTTGTAGGTTGGGACCACATTCAAACCATAGATTCCTTACTACGAAAGGGAGGCTACAAAGCTCCCATCACAAATGATTTCAGGAAGACCATTAAGTTAACCAGGTGAGGAACGCACGAAACGCACGTTGTCGCAATTTGACCTTTCGTCGTGTATCCGTCACACGGCGAGGCCTCGCTGAGTCGCCTTTTTTTTTAAACTTTTTACTCGCCTACCCTGTCTGTCACTTCGGGTATTGAGTCGTCCTCCCGGGTCACGGCGCTGCCAGCTCGCGAGCAATCGCAGTCGGACGACCTTCACCAACGCGTCTTTTCTCGTCCGTAGGTACCGTAGCGAGAAGATGACAATGGGTTATGCAGAGTACATAGCCCACCGCCAGCACCATCACTACCAGAACGGCATCGGGCACCCTCTACCCCCCTACAACCATTATTCCTGACAGCGAGCCGCATGACCAATCATTGGACCTCTCCGCGGACCTTTTCCCAGGAGAGCCAGCCCCCTCCTGGTCTAGCTATTTCTACTACTGTACCATTTTATGATGATAGTTTCCGTTGCCATGCTGGCCGTCTCCCCGACGTTGACATGGCAACGGGTGGCAACGAAGAATCATTTGATCATGGCAAGAAATCCACATCTTTTTGTTTTTTCTTTGCCAGTGGTTACGTTTTTGCAGCATATATGTATAACTATAACCCCTCCTGCCCCCTGCCCCCTCCCCCCCATTCATATATTTGAGAAATCAAACAAATATTAGATTTTATTAATCTTGTGTCTTTTCAGCAAAACCTAATCAGGTGTTTGATTCTGTGGATGGAAGGAAGTCTCTTACAGTGGATTAGTCTTGCGCTTATATTGTTTGGGCTTTGCTACGATTTTACATTTACTAAAAAGATAATTTTTTCTTCCGTTTTTTCTTTAACTTACTATCCAGACATTATGTATATCATGTAGCAAGGCAACTGCAGTTCTCAAAGGCTGTGTCGTCTCTATTCTGATTCCTCTCAAAAAGACAAAAAAAAGAACAAAAAAAGATCGACCGTTTGTTGACAGGTTGTTGTAGCCCTGTAAACTCTTGTAGTGTTGTACTATATATACTGGGATCTGTATACTCCAAAGTATAGATTGTAGGATTGTGGTGCCCGTCGACCAGCCCCATGCTGGTAGTGTTTATAGTTGGAGCTCACAATCGTGTGTGTGTGTGTGTGCGTGTTTCTTTGTGTGGATATAGACATTGGTCTGCCACAAAATGAAAACCAGTAGAGTCAAATTAGGAATTGGATTTAACCTAAAGTTTTCAGATTTTTTCCCCAGGAAAACCACCCTCTCCCCTCTGAGTATTTGTAGTGTTTTGTGGGTGAACCTTGAACTGCATTTGTTTGGCTAGAGAGCTGCGTTCCCTCATGTTTTTGTTTATTTTCCCGTTCAGCGATTTTTCAAATACAATAACTGCGGGGGCAAGCCATTTTGTCCGAGGATAATCATACCCGTGCAGGTGATTTGTCAATTGTCTTTGTTGAAAATGGGCCACGAGTGGGTTCGATCTCCCTGAAGCTGTAACTTGAAGTCCCTAGACAATTAAGAAAAAGAAAAAAAAGTAAGTGCATGCGTTCGATGACATAAAACTGTGTCTGTTGGTTTCTGAGTTTACTGGCAGGGAGTCACTTGACAGGGAAATGCTATTACTACTTAAAGCCATAATCTCTTTTTATCCCACACTTTGTGAGAATGGTCCGTTGTTTGGCTTGAAGTGTTTGCATTTGGTGCCACTTTAAAGCGGTGACCTCCCGACGTGTCGGGGTCTCTCAATGCAAGCGTACACCAGCCGGCCTCAGGCGAAAGGCTGCGTCACTCCACTCGTAGTTTGTCTCACGTCTTGTATATCGCCCACGATCTCATAGGAACATTGTCTTGCCTTTTCAGATTATAGCTAACCATTGTCACTTGTCCACAAATTTATGATGTATCGAAATCGTCATTTTGAATGAAGACAAACACTTAACGCACAAAGAAAGTGAACTAATTAACATGTTTGTGTCATTTAGAGGTGTAAAGTCATTGTGCTCTTTAGATTCTTGAAGAAGTTGCATCAGTGCAGCCCGTGGAGTCTCTTGCCGTTCACCAAGTTTTGATCTGCGCGTCGCCGGTACAGGAAGCGGTTAGGTCTTGTTTTGTCAGCTGTTTTGGACAAGCGGGTCGGCGCAGACGCTGAATCTCTGCATGGGGCCGTGTGGCTCACAGTTGAGGTCTACATATTAAAAAAAAGAAGAAGAAGAAAATAAGCCAGAGCTTTGTAAGCACTAAAGAAGCCATTTGCCATCCAAATATTACACGTTGTGAGTCACATCCACACACACTAGGCTTAGTTGGATTTACGTTCCCAAATGTTTTTGAAAGGCTCATCTTGTGGTCTTGCTTGTTTTTGGGTATGGCTTTAGTTTATTTGGCGAACTGGATCTTTTGAGAGGTTCTTGTTACTTGACCAACATCTTCCTTTGTAACAGCCTTTACTAACTGACAGGATCTATTTTTTTCTTTATGCAAAAACGTCAAGGGCTTTTGGCACTCCATCCACAGTAACCCGAAATGACCCAGATTTAAGTTGTGTTGCCTTAAATGAATGATTTAATAATTGATGGACCAGGAGATGCTGCTCTTCAAAAGTTCCTCTTCCACGGTTTTGCTTTACTCCCATCATCGCATCTTTACATTAAAGGGCGAGAAAGGGCCTTAGACCGCCCCCACCCCCCCCCGCCCCCGCCTCTTCACTTGAATGCTCCTGCCAATCCTCTTTTAGACATACGGGGGCTCCTGTATGCCGATTCATCGCTCATCCAGCTGCTGATCCTCAAGACATCCTCATAAACACATCAGAAGACCATTGTACTGGCCCAACGATGTCGTTTTTTCCCCCCACAAGAAACACTACACATCAGTTTCCAAAGAGGAACAAGTCTGGCAGCCATTTCCTGGTCCATTGAAAACAGCACAACCTGAATTCTTCTGCTGCAAAACCAAATTGACCATGCTCTTTTACATATGTCATTGTATACACATGCAATGTATTTGGTTGCATGTATGTATGAGTATGAGACCTATGGTTTTATCCATGATATGCTTGATCTATGGCTTAGACACTCTTACTAACCATTAAGAGATTTAAAAAGACAAATATGGTGCTATCGGACCTCATATTGGGGTGGTCACAGCTCGTGACTGGTCATGCGGACTCATTGATCATATCATACTTAAAAGATGCTACATGTAAGATTTTCTCTTTGGTACGCCGCTGCCAAATGAGTCGTGGCGGCACATTGAGATTAATACCGAAGGAAGTGACTGATGCAACACACAGTAGCCCCCCCCCCTCTCCCGCCCCCGTCAACGCGGGCGATTCTTGGGATCAGTTCCCTATGGGAAAGTCGGATAGATGTTCTTTGACGTATATATAACCAAGTCCCAGCAGCAAACACGTCACAGGGGCTATGGAATGTACCGATGATGGTCGTTATTACAATTAAGCAGCGTTGTATTAAGAGAAAATCCTACATGTGTGACCTTTACTATCCTTGATATATGCAGATCTGTTCAACAGGTGTTTTTTGTTCTTTGTTTTTTGTTTTTTTTCTGTTCCTACCAGTGCAAGTCAACACCCATGCAGGTTTGAAAGGACAAGAAGTCACACGTTAACCTCCTTCTCCCTCAATTACTCCCCACACTGTGGCCCAACCTCATGGCCTAGTCTGTCGAAGTGTGATATGTGTCGTTCGGTAGATAGTGGCGGTAGTGTTGCCTCTCCTGGAAGGTCGGATGTTGCTTTTTTTTATTCGTATTATGTTTAGAGCACATCCTCCGTTATTCTCTAGCTGCTGAATCGTTTGACCTCCTGTGAAATGGCCACGTTTGATTGGTTGGAAAGATCAAGTCATGGGAGGAGAGCTTCCTCTCAGATAGGGGACGCAGAGTTGAGGTTTTTCATGTAGAAACCACAGAGTTTAGTCCTGTGTCTGTACTAATGAACTGTCTTTAAAAGCATTGATACCTCATGGAACATTATGGAACGACATTTGCAGTTTGTTGTAGCAGATTGTGTTTTGGTTCCATACCAGGGTTAGAGTTCAGCCTCAGCATTCCTTGTGTGGTCATTCTCATGTTTCGTGGAATGCTCAAGCTCGTGTTACCTTCGTATGTACAACTGAACCAAAGATGCCAGCGGCCATGCCCAAATGCTGCTCTACAGGCCTGGCTTCCTGTCCTTCCAAAAATCACCCCTGCAATTGACAAAATGTTCTTTACGTCTTTCTTTTGTTTGTATGCGATTTCTCGACTGTCTTGATTTATGAAGCAACCAATATTTCAATGAATTTTCATTGAATGTGACTCTGAAGCCGTTCATGGCATCAAGGATGGTTTAACGAGGTTGCAAATTGTTGTTACTTGTTTTGTTTATTATTATTATTATTATTATTATTAGTATTATTATTAGTATTATTATTGCTATAATTTACAAAAATGAAAATCCCATGGTGTGCCTCCTAGCTTTATGGGTTTATAAATGTTTTTTTCCCTAAAGACCAGCAGTTATACTTTGTATAAAAGATGGATTTTTCCTTATTTTTTATGCCATTAAAGATGAAAAAGCCTGTTTTCTTTACTCTGGACCCAGTAGCTGCACTGGTATACAATCGCACTGATAGATGAATAATTAAAAAAAAAAAAAGAATAAATGAATCAATAATAATAATGATAATGAAAAATGAAATAAGAACTACAATAAACTTGTGTTTGAACCTTTTATTAAAAAAACATTAAAAAGAAAAATAAAAAAAGAAAATGACTGTTTTTGTACATCAAAATAAATTCTTTTCAAAAGAATATTTTGGATCTAGTTTCAAAATTATTTTAGTGGTTTTCTATGTTCTGAATTTTTGAGACACAGACTTCTAAGATGTGTCACTGTACAAAATGAATTTTTTCTGTTGCAGTGGCCTGATGGGCTGGGAGGGTTGCCTGGTGTAACTCCTCATACCAACTTTTTTTTCTTTTTGTTTTGATTTTGATCCGTTTTCTTTCTTCTTCTCTGCTTTAGTAACTTGAAAAATGTCGATGGAAAAATATGAACTGGGAACTTTAAAAAAAAAAAAAAAAAAAATCCATCCCCTGTAGAGCTAGATCCTTTACTCCTTTCCTATTGAATTGCTGTTAGTGTGACAAGACTTGAACTGGGCATTTATTATGATAGTATGACTCCAAATGAAAAAAAAGTAAAACAAACAAACTGACAAAAAAAAAAACAATAAAGAAA
>CAESWR010000196.1:137000-156513 GCA_903171835.1 Mullus surmuletus | reverse complement strand
AAAAACAAAAAAAAAGGCAGCTTGAGAAATAAAGTAATCTCCTGCAAATTCACTTGCGTGTTTCTGGAAACCGGGAGTCCAGAAACAAAATCAAGAAGGCTAAATCAGACCAACTCCGCAAATCCTAGCCTTAAAAATGCCTAGTGCGTTTGTGCATGCAGGTACTGGGTGTACGCAAGCCGACTACAACACTAAAGAGAATGACACGTTGATTCACTGACCCTGAAATGCTCACTTGTTTCGGTTAAACAGGTGCTAAGTCTTAAAAGATGCATTTTAAAATTTGCTTAAAAAAAGAAAAAAAAAAGAGAAAAAAAAAAAAATCAGGCATTGAAGAGTGAAAGGCTAAGTCTGTGCGCGTCCTCGCCGACGCTCAATCGACTTTCTTGCTGCGCAGTCGGAGTGTGTCCAGCACGGATCTGCACACGGAGCCCGTGTGCTGTGAGAGGAGTGTGAGGGCCTTCCCGTGGATGAGGGTCAGCAGGGTCTGGTGGCCCGTTGCCCAGACGCGGTACCAGGGCCCATAGAAGGGGTCTGACACAGCGGGGCAGAGCATGTTGTTGAGGTTGACCTCTGTCGCCTGTGGTGGGGAGGGGGGGGGGGGGCAGAGACACGGGCTGAGTATGCACATGTCACAACGTGATGCTAACAAGCCTGTTTCTTTGGGCAAAAGTCATCGCTGACTTTGCTCTGCACATCTTCACCATCATTTATTTCTCCTCCAAAAAGGGAAAATCGTTAAATTGACTGAGATGTGAGATCACAGCCTGTAAATCCTTGACTCCACCCCTCGTTGGGATAAATTACTTTGACTGCTCGACGTTAACCTAATTTTATCACTGATGTTTGCATCCAAAGCTTATGGATTTTCTGCTGCTGCTGGGATGAAAAACAGAAAAGCGATTCAGTGCAGTAAATCTTTACTGGGACACTTACGATGTTGAGTTTTCATATTTGTCTTTTCAGTCTTTTGACCGGATTCAGAAGGTCACACTGAGTGAGTTTATAAATCTACTTGTAGAATGTACATGAAAAAGTAACTTTTATCTTGTTGAAGTCAATGTTTTAAATGTAGTATCTGTTTAATTCGCTAATTAGCTGTTTCAAATTAATCTCCAAACAGCAATGTGTCATTAAAGAGGAGTCTACATTTAAAGTAAATATAATAAAAGAAAAACAACACAAAAGTGAATGTATTATTTTTTTTAAATAAAAATCACAGAAGAAAAGAATTTAATCTACTTCAACAAGCCTAATTTAATCTTAACAAAACAATTATTAGTTCAAGAGCAATTATATAGTGCTAATTTGCATTATATTGCCCCTTATGACAAATGAGTGAAATGTATGTGAAATACCCCGCTCGCCCAGCAGAGGTCTCTGTCTTACCAGCCCAAGAACTTGTAAGAAGAGGAAGTGATAGAGGAAGAGGATGCCAGTGGAGAGCAGCGCCCACCACATGTCCCCCAGGGGCTCGGGCTTGTACACACCTGCGTCAGGAAACACAACAATATTAAAAGCCCCTGATCGTGTGTGTGTGTAGTGTGTAAGGGGGAAAAGCATCCTCTGGGTGCAAACTAAGGAACAAAGTGTGTTCACTTCCTGAATGATGGGTTTGAAACATAGCAAAGGGTGCCACCCGCCTGCAACCAGGATGTGGTGTCATACCGGCTTTTCCTGTTTGCACACTGCTGGCACTCCGCAGGGCAGGTACGGGTAACGCGCGGTAAAACCATTGTGGCTCAACTGAATGTTCCCCTTTCAGCGACAATGCACTTTGGTTGGTAGTTGTTACTGAAGCGTTGCTGGCAGTTGTCCTTACTGACATTTACCTGAATTCTGCCAATTAAACTGGGATCGAAGACTGTGTTCATATTTTGCCTGTATTGTTAAGAATTGTGCCGATGGCCGTTCCCACCAGATCCAAAATTCTGCAGCTTTCTGGAGGCTTTTGCGCTTTTAGTGAGCTGTTCCTGCATTTAATATTGAAAGCCCCCGATGTCTCTGCACTGCGGGTGTTTTTGGGGATCCAAGGTGTGCGAGCGCAAGCTGGGCCCCCCAATGGTCATAACCACAGGGCGACTGGAATCCCGCACGCACCTACAATCATCCTCTGACCTTCAGAGGACTTTACTATACAGATCTTTGTGGTGGGGAACTATAAAATGAAATAAAAACATATAACCTTCCTAACTGGTCGGTGAGATGTGTTTTATTGAGGATGTGGGTGGATGAAGGTGTGTGTAGTGAAGACTGATACCTACCTCCTTTCCTGAAAAGGTACAGTGGCACCAGGTAGAGCATCGAGTGTTGAATGTAGTAGATCTCCTTCTCAAATGGCAGCTGAGGACAGAATTCACCATTTCAGTTTATTTTGAACTGGGAAGAGGTCAGCCTCAAAACCAGCCTATAAACGAGCACCGTTGATGTCATAAATTGATGTTGAAACATTGCAAAATGTGATTTATTAATTCCTGTGCTAACGTTCAACTTCCCTGTTTTCATGGCTTCCACTTCATTTAGTGTTGAAATTGACTTTTTTCAAACTTCTTTTTGAAAGGAGAAGTTCGCCATTCACAACAAACCTCAAGCACAAGCAATTTCTTTCTCGGTAGTCATTTTTAAGGAGCTACAGTCATCCAATTTTCGACCAACTTTCAACACCTTCAGATTACGGCTCTTATTATTCTCCAACCTACAAACATCAGTCGTGATGGAGCAGAGCGTTAAACTATTGCAGAGTCGTCATCTTTATCGAGGACAAACGGTACGGGTGAGCAATGGACGTGCCGCCCCCGCCGCCCACCTCGAGGGTGGGCCGCACCGGAGGATGAAGCGAGACGAGCACACCGGTTACTCACCAGTCTAGTGTTGACTACGGGGAACATCAAAGCCAGCAGCGCCCCGTTCAACATGTGCACCTGCAGCCTGGAAGCACACACACACACACACACACATATACAAATCAATGTTAAAACACGAGGCACATTTGGAGGTGTGTGTGTGTGTGTTAGTGGATGTTAAGACTTCTAGCAGCTCCTACGTCACCAGACAGACTCCATCTATGCACGGGTAATCATTGGACTCGTGATCGAATTACCGACGTATTAGTTTGAATAGATTAGTCGATCACAGGGGGCGACAGTCGGAGATTATGGTCTGTGTTTTCCCATCAGTCCTCTCTGATGTGGACGGCAGCTGTCTCTTTTTGCGGCAGGGTCGGTCGCCACCATAATCGCTTTGCAAATCCATTAAGATCGTTTTAAAGTGAAAAAAATAAAAATAAATTCCCATCATGATTCCGATCAACTACTCATTGGCGATTAGTATAATTTGGACGTATGTGAGCTTGCGGTTAGCTCGTTTCCTTCTCACTCACCACTTGGCGCGCACACACACTTCCCCGTCTGCTCCTGCACACGGAGAGAGGGAGGGAGTGTGACGCCCGTTTCGCTTCGCTCGCCGAGCTGCACGTCCGACATGGAAACAAATATTTCTTTCAACCCCGGCAATTAGTCCTCAGAGCCAACAGATACAAAAACAAATAAATCGAGAAAAAAACAAAACAAAAAAGGACCTGATGTTTCAAGAGCGTGGACAGACATCCATCTCCTCCGACTGCTCTTTTTTTGTCAAATGGTCCAAAATAACTGTTGTGACAGCCAAGGTCAGTAGGAAAACAGCAGCGCAGTGGGAATGTCGGTTTGAATCGGCCCAGCTGTCAATCCGAGGACCCCCGGACCTCTTTTGGGGGGAAAAAAATAAAAAAATCAGCCGGTTTCGCTCAAATTCACCACTTCCGAGGCTCATTAGCAGCATCTTTTCAGTGAGTGCATGAAAATATGCACTACAGTGGTGCTAATGGTGAAGCCGAGTGACAGATTTACAGAGAAGCTGGTGAGACGGGCAACTGAAATGGCCGAATAAAAAGGTAGATCTTATCGCAGGTGCAAGAAAAGCACAATGTGCAGCCGTCTGCTGAACCAGGTCTACAATTCTTAAAAAGGTAAAATGAAACCTGAGCTGATACGGCAACAAAGCATGTGGAAGAACATCTTGCACGACAGACAGATAGATAGATATCATGTTCTTTTTTCCCCCTCTGCTCCATTTTCTCATATCTGTTTTGAAAGCTGTGACTCTTCGGAGTGTTGCATAAAAGCCTCCCCAACCCGACCCAGCTTTTATCTGTATCGGGCTTCCATGTGGTCATCTCAGGTGAAAACCGCCGTGTCGTTGTCATTGTACCACAATGACGAGTCGCCGTGTCATTCCTACAGTCTACAGCGACACAACATGACCCGTGTTTGAGTTCCGACTCTATGCTCCCACTGGCGCAAAAAAAATAAAATAAATAAAAACCTCCCTCACAATTGTTCCTCCTGAATAATTAACTTCCCAAGAGCCGAGTGGTTGTGTGTGTGTGTGTGGAGGGGGGGGGGGAGATGAAACTAGAACTCCCTCTACAAATTCATTACAATAAAACGCTCCAAAAACCCAATTTGCTCGGTAGGTGATGAGTAATTATGATTTGCGCGGCGAATACTTTAATATGAAAATAAAACCCAGAGTTATGGCTCTCCTCCCTGTCCAATAACTTCATATTACATCCCAAATAGGCTTTCATAACAGGTTCTTCCCAGGGCAGGTTACAGGAAGGGGCTGCTTGATGGAATGACGCAATAATCTAGAGATGATGTGGCACAGAAAAAAAAAGAAAAAACCTGTGGCGGTTGTTTTAACTCGCATGAGAAGGTGTTTGTGGAAGAAACTGGCAAACAATGGAATCTATAGTAATGCTTCATCCTGATACGATGCCATGTCAAACCTCTCTACGTGTCCAAGGAAGCCCCTCCCATCAAGCTGGACCCCCGTTCTACGCTAATTCTTTCCCACCAGACCAAACAACATAAAAAAAACAAAACAAACCTCCGCTCCCTCTGAGATAATCGCCCTTACTCGATTAAATTAGGCGCCACGCTGCTTCTTACGTCGCCCTTCCCAACAGCTCTCAGTCCCGCCCAGCACGTGTTTTTAATTATCTATCATTAAACCTTATATCAAAGGAAAAAAATAATCTTTTTACAGTGTAATCGACAATATGTCCGGGGAAACGTTCCTCATATGCAGCAGTGAGGATTAATCCTGTACACTTATTCTAAAGCAATCGGGTCACATTTGGGTGTTCGGGGATCATTAAGCCGCCTCCAGTGGTTCATTAGATGCTGACATGTTTTTCCGATGCTAAAACAGCAGGGGCGAGCAGAGAATCATCTCACACTTATAGTGCCGCTGTGTCGGAGCTGCTTTAACCGGCCGACGAGGGCGGCTGGTTCCCAGATTTCGCGCCAAGGGTTTTTGGTGCCGTGTTTCAGGGGTGATGTCAGCGTTTGGAGGCAGAGCGAGGGCCATCTGGGGCGAATTTCGATTGTTTTCCATGGAGCCCGTCAGACATTTGAACCACATGTGCGAAATTTCAATAATCATTTGCATTGTAGATGTGACGAAAGTAATTTTATTCATGTATGCAAAGGGAAAGTTTGAATTAGCGCTCCCGTTTTCGTTGGGTGACACAGCTGAAACGCATATCTAAATACCAGCCTCTGGGTGTCTGGATACTGTACGACTGTACAATCTATACGGTTCAAACACATTATTAAATTTCCCAAAGTGGAACAACCACTTAGAGGCTGACAAGGAACAGGGCTAAACACTGGAGCCATGGCACTTACCTAAACACAACCATTGCCGTTTTACACGGTGGGCAGGCCAGCAGGAAGATCTGTCGAGAGCACGGAGACAAATGAGAAATCACATCATCACATTAAAACTCATTATGGAACAGCGTGAGCGCCTCGACAGCTAACGGCGCTCAGAGCTGTAAGTAAAGAAAATGAACACAATTGCTCGAACAGGTTTTTGAATAATAGAAGAGCCTTGAACAACAGTGGGAACACAGTGGCACGACTTCAAAAAAAACATCCCAAAATAAAACGTGTACCTCGGATGGGGCTCATGAGTATTGGCCACACAATAGGTTGGCAGAGTTAACAATGCCTGTGCACTTTACCCAGGCTTCGTGACCTTTATGTCAAAGACCATCTCGCAAACTAAGAACACTGACAAAATATTAATCTATCCTTTGTAATCATTCCCGACTCCAGGGGGGGGGGGGGTGTAATGGCGGTATTACATCTCAGTGATACTCGCTGACAACAGTACCGGGCCCTGAAGGATAAACGCTGGTTCAAAACACGAAGAGAAGAAGGTGTGCCCGGCAGACAAAGGCTGACAAAAGATTTACGAGTACGCAATTTGCCTAAAATCGGTGGAACAACAAGCCACCAGCTGCGGAGCTCTGCAATACATCTTGAGGGATTGATCGGTTGTCCACCTATTGAATTCTGTCAACATGGACTACGAACATACTAGTGAGGTTAAACTTGGTGGGGATCACTTTCAAAAGCTATCTTTCTTCACATATAACTTTTTCTCTTACAATGCACCTATTTCTTCAAAGTGCCTCCTTTTCTTCAAGCTACTAAACACAACTGCTTGCTAAAACTGAGGTGTGGTCCCAAAGTCTAGGAGATATTTCTGAGATGATAATACCCTCGATTAAAAGGACCAGCGTGTAGGATTGGAATGTAGCAATGGAGGTGTTAAATGGTCTCCCCTCCCTTTCCGAGCATGTGGGAAAACACACAGCGGCCTTGAGGGTGAATTGCGTGTCCAGTAAAAAGCTGCTTCGAGGCCACCTGATTGTTTCTGCTCCTTTGTCAAGAATGATCTGAAATACCGCAATGTTATACATGATCCTGCGTTTGTCAAAGTTTCAGCGGCACCTACAGCCGCCTTATTTAATCCGCATCCTTACAATGCTGCATTTGCGCCTCAAGGATCGTGAAAAGTCCTCCACTGTGGAGCTGCTGTTTGGTTTGTCTGTTCGGAGCCACTGAGGTGGAAACGTGGCGGCACAACATGTACGATTCTGTGGACGAGGACCTGCTGCCTAATGAGGGGCTCCCACTAAGCTAATGGTGATTCTTTGTTTCAGGTGATTAAACGCCACTGAAAACAGCCAATTCTTGGCCACAAAATATTGTAATCTTACACAGGTGAGCAAATGGTTGTGCGGATAACTAAAATTGGAACATGGTGTGAAATGGATGAATGAAAATTAGGCAAGTTTAAGTACATGGACTGTAGATAGAAAGATGTTATTCCGGTTCTTGGTGACAATAACATGCCTGTGCTCCTGCATTGTTTTCAATGCCCACACAAGAGTGGACGTGGAAATGGCCTTCATGCAAATAAGTGAACAGGGAGCTCCTGTCAACAAAGGCTTGTCTGACCGGTGATGTCCGCTGGTTTTCAATATGAGGCCGATCCAAAGATGAATGGGGCACACTCATATCCGTTCACATTAATATACTTTTGGGATTGTGTTACATTTCTCTCTATTCTGAAATAGCAAAGTATCTGACTAAGCAAATTTGAGTTAATCTGATTCGTACGGCCACTCCAAAGCCAAACTAGCATTAATCCCTGTCTGGGATGCTGTCCCGGGAAGTCGTGATCTTATTTATAGATGACGGGGCCGTTTGAGCATAATCCAGTGCCGCTCATCCCGCAAGAGGGGATCGTGGTTGTGGCAAGGTATAGCACTAGAAATATTGTGATTCAAAACAATAATACAAAGGGTGGTTTTGGTGTCATCCTGTGTATTTGCACACAAACAAGATAATTGGGTGCGTGTCTTTATCATGTTTCTATCAGTCTTTCATCAAGGGCAGGGCCTCTCTTCTCACTGTGGTTGGTGATAATCAGCTAAATTGAGAATAAAGCTGTGAAGATTATTAAAGTTGAATGTGTAACCATTTTATTTGAATGTAAAGTAACTGTGAATTTGAATTAAATACAGTCTTTTATGGAAATGTTTGTGTTAATTGGGCTTTTTCTTATGAGCTCGACTCAATGGCAACTCAAACTGATGATTAATCATTCCATCAAATATATTAATGTAAACATCATCATCCTGGGTGAGAAGTCACTTGTACATTTTAAGCTTCTGCTGCTTATTTATACATGTAGAGATAATCACAAACTTCTACACCAATTTAGAGTGTAAAATATGCTTAAATCTGTCACGCTGCCTTGATCCTCACTTGCTGACTCCCACAAAAAAAAAAAGAAAAAAAAGGATTAAAAAGCAAAAAACTGAACTGATTGCAACTCTCGAGAGGATGCCATCACCCTCGCAAAACCATTGACCGGCCGGGTTATCCATCTCCAACAAACAAACGGCGCAGCTCATTCGCAAGCGTGAAGTGAGAGCGCTGCAAACCGACCATGACTCGACTGTTGTAGCGTTGAAGACGCAATTAACTTTCATGCTGGAGTCTCCCTATTAATTTTACAAGTGAGATATAAACGTGTGTCAAGGTGCTCCTGCCACACTAAACGGCTCTGCTTTGAAGAGGCCAAGAGAGCCAAAAGCCAGTTGATTAGAGATGTATGTATTCGTCCTTCAAACTGGGAGGCCAAAAAAAAAGGAGCAATCAATAGCTAATTTGTAGAAGATGACAACTTATCACTGATAAGCCTCACTGACTGAAACGAGCTGGGTGACTGTTTTGTTGGCTCTTGCTGCACCAGCTGATAAATATGACTACACTTAAAAGATAAACACTTAAGGGATAACGCTGATACCGAGGTCTGTTATATTTATACTGAGACTCCTCCTTGCGCAGCTTGTAAACAGCGTGATGCCTCGGTTTTATAGGCAAGCTCTCAACCTGCGTGAAAAAAAAAAAACAACAGTCTCTACTTCTACTTCTGCAGTGTGTGCTTAGCGGCGGTGTTTCCTACTAAAATAGCTGCGGCATAGAGGGTGATTTATCGTTTCCTCGACACTCTAGCGCGACAAAAATGAATAAAAGTTGTAAATAAAGCATTATGTTGTATCAGATCGGATCCTTTGCAAGAACAAGAGGGGAGGAAAGGTCAAGTGATAAGGTGTCTTACAAGAGCGTCGCTACCGTCTGACGGTAAAAGTGGAAACTGGAGAATGCTGAAGCCGGTTGACGTGTACTTTTTTTACTTACACACAGTTATGAGTAAAAGTACATGTAAGCTCAATCACCGCTGTATCTCCTGTTGTATTGTCACCACTCGGTCACCTGTACACGAGTGTGAACTTTGTCAAAGTGTAAACATCAGTGATTGAACCCAAAACACAAACCTAAACCCTCATCCGAAAAACCAGAACCTGGGACGCATCAAAACACCGTAGTGCATAGGTGACTGTAGCTGCCTAAACCCATCCATATATCTATCTGACGGGAATTCGATGGCAAAAAATGGGATTTGTGCGTTTGCGGAGTCCTGACAAGAAAACGCACCAATGGCAAATTGATCAGTCAGACCGCCGCTGAGTGATCGGCTGCCGCGTGGCGACGCGACCGCTCTTGTTTTCGCAGAGAAGAAAACATCAACGGACGTCTTGTGTTGTCAGATGTGAAACTGCGGCGCATCAGTCATTGCTGACATGGAGCTCGTCGCCCCCCTGTGGATTCCTCTCACCCCCTGACGAGTGATGCACGCTTGCCATTTGTGCGTATGGACCCAATTAACCCCCTTAATGCATTTCTAAAGGAGAGCAGTGATTTCCTCCACACGCCCCGCCCTAAATGATGTCTTTGGAAAAAGTCTTGCAGAGTGAGCCCTACTTTTCACCCCATCACAACCAGAATGGCACCACACCCATGTGCTGATCAACCGCTTCTCATGACGCACATGGGTGGAGTCAGGTGAGTCGATATTAAACATTAAAAAGGCACAATCGGTGCAATGAAGTTGTTATGTTTTCAGTTTGCTATGTTCACACCGGCCCTCCCAAGTAGAAATCCCTTGCGGTCACAGTGCACCGCTGAGCGTGCATCGCCGTCCACAAAGCAAGAATGCACAGCACTCTTCCTGCCCCGCCCATTTTTTTTCTCCACCGCAAAGTGGAGCTTCAACAAGCTTCTGGTTCTGGCGGGAAATAAAAGTGAGGCCTTCGTACTCTCCAAAACCACCCTGCATTTTCACAGAACTCCTTTCTATGTATTTTCAACATCTCTTCCTTGTTTCAATGACTTCCCCCCTGCGATCACAGTCAAATATCAACAAGCAGGAAGTTTAGTAGAGGTGACTGCAGACGCCGTTCACCGTGAGGCAATCACTCGTCGAGTCTTCATCACGGCCGACTACTTCATGTTTCGTGATAATGTTCATGCTACCAGGACGAGTGGAGGAGAAAAAAACATCTCATGGCAGCAATGTTTAGGCCGTGGGGTCTCTAAGAAAAAAAGGCCAGGGAATTTTGGACCAACGCCCCGGATTCAAACGAAGAGAAAATGCCACAGACTTTTTTTCCCCCCCAGTTTGAGTCGGAGCCTCGGGCGGCTACCTGTGCAGTCATAAATTCAGCTCATGTTTCAGCGCTCCCCGGCAGTCACACACAATCCCACGGGTTCAAATCAGATGACGCCCAGCCTCTGGTGCACAACTCACGGCTGGACTTGAGATAACAGGACTTATTTCAAAGGACTTGAACACACACACCATCACACACACACACACAGATCAGATAAACATCCCAAGAACTTCCCTTTTTAATGTTTTCAATACAGACTGCAATTGCTGACTGTGATCATGAGTATTTGTTGTGTGTACTCGCTGTTTATAAGGTGTGTTCACTCTTCCCTCGTCTCCGTTCCTTTCCTCTATGGACAATTCATGCACACACACACACATAAAAGATTAAATGATGGAAGTGCTGGATAGTTGGGGCATTAGCGCTGATTGCCTGGTGGAGTTTCACTATTGCCTAAATAGAAATGGGAATAAAGATCTACAGGCGAAACAAGTACGTGCAGCGAGGAAATAAATGCACGCCCAGATAGATGAAGGTTGTGTTTGAACACATGTGAGCGCCTGCAGGGATTCTATGAGTCAGATGCATGAAGGGAAGCTTTAGTGAAGCTGGGTGTAAAGTAAAGTTTCACACCTGTGTTGCTGCTATCAAAAGTTATTCAAGTATGTGATCATCTATGGAGGAAGAAGTTGTACCAAAGTGAAAGTACACACAAAGTACATACCTGCACCATGGTCATGACATGGCAGGGGTTCAGCAGGTAAATCACAGTCTTGGTGGCGAACTTGAAGCCCACCTCCACGCCAAAAGTCATGCAGAGGGCGACCAGCAACAGGTTCTTCCCGAGGCTGTCCTCGTTCGACCTGCCGCCGTCTCTGCCCACCACCCGCAGCTCCTTGGAGACGTGGATCTTCCTCAGCGCCACGGCGATCTCCACCATGGACACCAGCACGATGACGAGGCTCTCGCCGACGCGCTGCTGCGGCGCGATGAAGGCGGCGCACTCGGGGCCCCCGTTGCCCTCGAACTTCGGGTCCACGCCGCCGTAGACCCAGTCCAGCAGGCTGTATATGTTATACCGGGACATGTTCCTCTTCTCGTGCTGGAACAGATACGAACACGATGGGATAAAAGACGTCACACTGACTTCTTGGCGAAACATGAACTGCGAGAGTGCCCTCTGGTCGTGTGTGTCGTGGCGGGGAGGGAGACATGGATCCACCGCCTGCTAGCTACAGCAGCCGGGGGAGGAACTCCAGCTAGCGGCGGGACGCGGCAGTCGTCAAGGCTACCCCGGAGCTGCTGCTGCTGCTGCTGCTGCTGCTGGCCGAGGAGGAGGAGGAGGAGGCGTCAAAGCGGGCGTCTGTCTTCATCCAGCCAGCCCTCTTATCGTCCGCATTGTCCACAACAAAGCCAGCGTGCTCCTCGTGGCGGGAAGATAAACACGCCGTCCGTCAGCTGGAGGTTGAGTTAGCATGTGTTAGCAGAGAGCGCGCGCGGGCACCGGACAGCAAGCTTAGCATGTGGCTAACGCTGCTGGTGAGGAGTGCGTGTGTGCGTGCGAAGGGGGTTTGACGCCCCGAGTTTAGACTGTCAGGCGGAGACTTTAAAAACCTTATTAGGCATGTTTAGCGTTATCTAAATAAAAAGGTTGACCCACGAGATGGCAGGATAGAGGAATATTATCTGTTACAACCATGACATATTTTAAGAAATGTCCTCTATTTTTGATAATGTTTACATTGTTTTTATCTTGTATTTGCACCTTAACATATATATATTTTTATTTTAAATTTTTATCTGTACTACTTTACACCGCACTACCTCATTTAATATATTTTTCATGCTGTCCTTTTATTTCATTTGATCTCTTTTTACCGGTTGCCAAGCAACGGAATTTCGTTGCCAGCTTTTCACTGTTCTTCTGTGCAATGCCAATAAAAGAAAGTCTAAGTAAGCAATCATTATAGATACCTCAGAGTGTTATGAGTCCTCGTTTGAACAAAGTTCAGCTTGTTACTCGTACTTGTGATTTGAGAAAATCCATGGTCACCGTATTGTCTGTGTCAGTGACTTGTCCTTTAAGATAACATGCTTGCTTGCAAACTTTATTGAGGCATGGATTAAATGAAAACAATCAAAGGCATGGAATCTCTGATCTTTCTCAAACAGCACCCTTTGCATTGCACTTGTATTGTAGCCCAGCAACAGTTGCTAAGGAGGATACCCACCGCTGATGTTGCTATGTAGGAATCTCATAAAATATATTATTGTTTTCACTGACGCACATTGCTGATACCTTTTGTACATATTTGAAAGGTATATAAAATAAAAAATAAAAAAATAGGATAACAATAAATTGGATTTTATTTCTTGAACTATAAATATGACTTTACCAGGAGTAAGAATTCAAATTTGGTTTAAATATCACTGACATGACTATTGAAGCCTAATTGTGGAGAGACTTTGTATAGTAATATGATCATAGACCTCCACGGAGTTGAACGCTGCTCCCCCTGACCAATATGGCGACCGCATTGACGTATCGCCTCAATTAACAGCGTCGTCTGCAACAGCTGTATGTCTGTTGGTTGTGGGGAATGCGTGTTCTTTTAGCCTGTGAGTCAAAGCGGAGAGCATAGGCTAAACAAATCCACGACAAGAAACACACGCGATGCTTCACAATGATGCATTCAAGAACCCCTGATTTTTTTTGCTTTCAGGGTTGTGCTCAAGTTATACAATTTACACATACCAATATCTACTTAAAACCTGTTTTTTTCTCATCAGCCTTGCGTATTTTGAATACTAATATTTGCATTTCGTTATGAACAGGACTAATGTCTCTACATTAATTATTTTAAGTAATTTTATTCATTGATTTTATTAGAGACACCCATTTTAAAAGACAGTACTTAACACCATTGAAAACAGTTATGCATATTTTTATGGTGAATTTTCTGCCTTCTCTATCCATAGTCAAGAGTTCAAAACAAAAATAGACTTTAATTTCTTAATGAAGTCTTGATTGTGTCAACAGTGGCTCATCAATTATCGTTAATCGCTTACTGTGAGCCTAATAGAGAAATCACTGAGTCACAGAAAGCTATGACGGAGACCTTTCGTCACACAACATATGACACTTCAGATAAAAATCAACAAGATGTAATCACAACACGACGTTTCAAACTATGATCCACACTGATTAAGTGCTGCAGCAATCTGGGGGCTTAACTTGTTATTCATTTAATTAAATATATGATTAGCATTACGGTGGGGGGGGGCAAACATTCCCTTTGAAATAATTTCATCAAGTGTAAATATAACGCAGCAAATTCCGATTGATGTGAATTAAGCACACAGATTTGCCAATATCGGCATTCACAGTCGACCCCATTTGTAAGACAGCTTGTTGCATGTGTGCTCAATTGGCATGGCTTCAATGCTGGGTCGGGTTAATGACGTCGGCACCGCACGCTAATTGGTTTGGAATGCACTTCAGTATTGCAAATAGTGTTGACAAACATATACGGAGAGACTGAATGAGGGTGCAGGCGATAATGGAGTGACATGAGCTGGTGGTGAGTGACGAGAAAAGGGGTGATAAGTGCACCTAATGGGCATATTGTAGTTGCTAAGTACTCCATTTCATAAACCACAGTTTCCTTTAGTGCAATGATGTGGACAGCCAGTGCAGTGCAGCGGCCGGTTTGAAGGGCTTGCGGACTATTCCGACTGTGAATGGCTCTGCGTTGAAATGTAGCCGTTGCTGCCAAAAATATTCTAGATGCAAAGTAAGTCATTAACGTGGCATTCTGTCTTGATTATAGCAGCAGTAAAGTGGAGAAACCAAGCCTGACAGCACTCAGCGCAGAGCCTGTATGAAAGCTCGTTCACCATTTGAGCGACAAAATACTCAGCGTGTAAATGATGGATTTTTTTTGTCATCGCCAAAAATGTGCCATATGCAAAGTGAGTGATGAGAACTGCAATCTGCTTTGCTTACATTGGTACTAAAGTGGAGCCTTAATTGGTTGCTAGACTCAAAGTGATTGCAAAAATAAGACAAGGAAGTCACTTTTAGGGTTTAAGGGGGGTGGGGGGGTTGCCAGACCCCAAACAGGTATCCTGCAGAAAACATGCAATATTTTTTCCCATGAGGGAAAACATGTTTTTCGCATTTTTCTATGTTAATCTATGACTAATCATTGGAATCTTTCCCGGTCGAAGGTTCATGTAACTCGTTACTATTGATTTCCATTTGAGACACGGATGCACAAAAGCGTAAAAACTTCTAACTACACTGACCTTAAAGCGGCCTTTGTAGACAACATCAAGTCACCCACAATTACAAATGTTTTCATACTGACAATTTTAAAGTTACATCGTTTTTAAATTGCCACATACACACCTCGTGGTAACCTTAGGTCTTAAACTACAGCACATGTGTTTTATTATAAGAAAATAAATCACAAAAAGCTGGAGAAAAAAAAATTGAGTGTAATCAAAGTGGAAGATTCCAAACAGGCTGCTGTGGTTAATCAGGCTCCTCATCCACGAAGAGGAGACCCTGCTGACATTTGATAAGGAAACTGCCTCCTCAGCACACTCTTTCTCATCTCTCGCTGCCCAGACGCAAACAAAATGGACCCTCATTTTCAACATTCTTAACAGAGTAATACAGTTCTCTCGGTCCCTAAGGGGAAAACACTCCGACTCACTTTAAAAGCTGGCTCGCGTCCAGGCCTCGCTTTCAGAAGGCGGGGAGAAGCAAAAAGAGGGCTAAAGATCAACTGGCCTCTCAGCACTTGATCCTCGGGATAAAGACTCGGCCGTCACCTGCTCTGAGATGCTGAACTCCCCGAGAAGAAAACTGTCAGATTGGAGCAGCGTGGAGAGATCAGGAGCCTTTGGGTCTGGTGAAGAGAGGCCAATTAATTTTAGATTGAGAAGATGAGCAGCTGGATGGGGGAGGAAAACCTGCAGCACAGCTTCGCTTGCTGAAAGAAGAAATATTTCTTGAAGTTTTTTAATGATCAGCACTGTACATAAAGCGTCGAATGGCAGGAAAATGAGAGAATGCATCTGTTTTTCACAATAAGATTCCTCGTAAGTGATAGGATTATTTATTATACACTTTTACCTATTTTACGGCCACCAAAGGTTTTAGAAAAGATTGATTGTTATTAGCTTTTTACAAATAACAGATTGCCTTGTGACACGGTTTTACTCTTAGTCGCCTAAAATGCATTACAATTCAAGGCTCCTGCTCGCCATACTGCCAAAACGATGAATCAAACCCATGTTGGAGTATTAAATGGAATGCGTCTGAAAAACACACACACACTCGCACATATGCATAAAATCCTGTATCGCACTTGTCAGTTGTGTTTGTAATATCAGCTCTCTCCTGTTTATGCACGCTGCAAACTTCCAACCGGACCAGGATGGAACTCTAAACGTTCAATATCCCCATCTTTTGGGAGGGGGGGTTTCATTTTGAAATGTAATAACACCACAATACATTTTCTAATCTCTTTCAAGAGGACAAGGTTTTTTTCCTCGGTGTAGTAAATGTCACTGGGGGCGATATTACCATTTTCCCTCCCTACAGCACGCGGGGCTTTTTTAGCATTCATTGCACATGGCATTTTTGGAGGACATTTGAAATAGTGCCACTTCATTACAAATTCTTGAATAAGAACCAATTACAGAGCCACTGCCTCCAGAGTTTTCGTTCTTTAGCTGTTTAATGTGCACTAAATGAGGGACTGCAATGCACATTTTATTCTTTGTTTCGTTTTTTTCCGCATCGCAAATACTGATGGGTGAAATCAAAGCTGTGCCGCTGCCGAATCATTAAAGTATATTAGGATTTTTGACATATTATAAACAATCTTATTTGTTTTTAATGTTTCTATTGATGAAATCACAGCTCATGTTACTGCGCGGATGGATTGCTTTTAATTCTATTCTCGTAGGTTCCGTAATGTTCATATTAGTTGCCTGATATGAACCCATGTTGGGGTGTCGGAACACTTGCAATAGAAAACATAATCGCTGCTCCGCTTTCCCCACACATCCGACTTCTAAACCACAGACTTATTCTTTTAAAGTCCGAGAGAAAAAGTGGCTTGTTTCATAACATCAGATGCGCATAGCGGAGCCCCGAGGAGACGGCATCTACATGATCAACAAATAGAGTATTTTGTGCTCTGAGCAGGTTTATGTTTGTCAGAATGGTGCGAAAATCAATGGTCTCCCGGGGGGCCGGCTGTGCGCTGGTAGGCCTACACCCCTCTTCACTGCGAAGGAGGAATCAGTCAAGGATATTAATCTAAACATCAGTCATGCATGGGGAACACCCCATGAGGAGAATAAGCCTGCTCGTCCATGCGTCTCCCGGGGGAGGCAGGGGGTCTGAGGGAAGGGGGCTGAACGGAGAATTATGTCAGGGTATCATCTCGGGAGATGTGATGCGGCTTGACTCAAGGCGCGCAGACAATAAAACACAAACCGAAGAGGTTGGCGCCATCAAAACGGAAATTTGCACATAGCTCAGTGAACTACACGGCAATGTGTAACAACAGAAATGCCAGACAAAGCTCAGGAATCCAGACAGAGCCGAGCGGAGAGCAGCGTCCCTCCTGTGTGCGAAGCCGTTTTCCTGAGGTATGCGTTAATGCAATTCATCTTATTCATATATCATCTAACGCCGCGGCTACTGTAATAAGGAGGCTGGAAATATTAAAATTCAGCTCCAGTCTATTTCCTTATTACCTACAATATGGTGTATTTCATTTTCTCTCATCACCTTTACATAATGTGGGCTCTGGCTCTCTGTCACTGCTGCTCACGCTGCTGTTCACGCTGGGTTATCTTCCCAAGGACAAGTACAGCTGTTGAGTTGTTTCCTCCACCAGGACCCCCCCCCCCCCCCCCCAACCCCACCCCCACCTCACACACACACACACTTACTGCGGGGCATGAGCTTTCCACTCCACGGCTAATCTAATGTACCGCAACTGTCAGGCGGGCGAACCGCAACAGAGAGATGCCAACTTCGTCAATTCTAACTGGCTAATCGATGGCGTAAGCGAGGATGAGTGTCAGGCCGGCGCCGGGTTAAAAATGTAAATCCGGGAGGTCGCGGCGAGGAGAGGCTGATTTTACAGAAATGTTATTAAATGTGCAGTAAGGGAGGCAGTGGAAGGGGGGGGGGGGGGATTTACAAGCGCTGCAATGCTCTGTCACTAACATTACGTCTCATGTGTCCTGTTAGGTTTGACCTTTGGACAAAACACGCTGATCGTATCGGTACATGACATCAACAATAACGTGATAATCCATCCATTTGATTTGTGGGCAACCGACATCTTCACACACACACGCTTGTTTACGTCACGTATCCGAAGCTTTTTTTCTCCATCTCTCCTCACATTAAATATGCAGGAAGCCTCCAAAGCAAAGCATTGACAGCTTGGCCGCATCCAGACTGTGTTTGAGGGAACTTTATCGTCAAGTTAAGTCTCATCCGAATGTTTTTTTTCTTGCGAACCCTGCACAGTCAGAGGCCACGGGGGTCTTCACTCGTCCCCGCGGCGCCGCGTCAGAGGCAGATGAACAGCCTCGTTCCAACCAGTCAGGCTGCTCTTGCACGCTTGAGAAATCATCAGAGATTGTGAGGCAAGAAGAGGAAGAAGGAGAGAAAAAAATAAATCAATTAGAGCAATTATTTTGTTTTGTGAGTGTTATCGTGACAGTGTTCCGCGCACAGAGTAAGAGCATACATAGCGATGGCATGTGACAAAGGTCTCAGTTCAAGCACCGGACATCACAGTGACACATCGGGCCCCGCGGCTCACCACAGCGCTCCCATCAGTCACCAGTTCACATCAGAGCGAATCACGTTTCAGGCCGCTGTGCGCAGATCAGCTGATTGCTCTCGGGGGTATCAAGCGCAGGTGCCGTCCTTCGTTCTTATTTCACTACAGCAGTGTGAGACTTAATTTAATAATGGTTTAATCGTTCACAATTGTCCGGTTTCCTGATTAAATTGTCACAACTCTGAGCCAAAAAGGTGCAATGAGTAAAAATACGACTCTTTAATGCCCTCTACTGGTAGGCGTGAGATCCTACAAAAACAATGGCAGCCTTGAGACAACTGTTGACCGGTGAATTCTACTTTAGCATTTGGGGGAAAAAAGTTAATAAGTAAAGATATAAAGTAAAGTAATAAAATCCAGCATGGAACACACAAGTTTACAGCAAGTCGCAAATTTAAACCAGTTTAATCTATCATAGCCTCTATCACAGCCTCATAGCCTTCATTTTAGTCCATTATTTTTCTGTTCTACATGGGATCCATTGTATTTACTCCACTAGAATGTGTTCCAAATGAATATTCATCGCTTTTCCAGTAAATGCAAATCCTTCGTAGGTTCACGCTGTAGGATGAAAGTCGTGCGAAAGGAGACAATACCTGCATTAAAAAAAATAAATGTTTTTTTGCTAATGCACAACGCAAGGCGAAGCAACCTAATAAACGACAAAGCCAAACAAAAAAGCCTGCCTCCGTAAACCCCTCGAGCAGGGAATCTACCTGTGTGGATTCAGCACCTGAACTAATCGCTGAAAAAGGCGGCACGCAGCAGGGCCGGCGGTGCCTGCTATACAGTCAAAACCACCCGAGCAGAGGCGCGGTTCATTACGCTGATTTTACAAGGTGTCGTCGAAGCAGAGGGGCGTCGGAATTACAAGGGATCCAAATCCAACAAAGCTCATTAAACCGAGTTTCACGCCACATATCAATGGTGGGGGGTTTACTTACACGATCCACTTGTTTCGCAATTTAAATGTACACAATCAGCCGTACAGGACAGAGGAACCACCTGGCGACGACAAGAAAGCACCTCAAAATTAAAACATCGTATTACCTGTTTCCGCACACACAAAAAGGGCATATTTGCTTTTCAAAGACTTCAAACACAATCTGGATAAATGTGGTATTGCACAAGTAAAAGGTTATTTCACCTCTTCATATGACAAGTGGGGGAAAGAATAATTCCACGCTTGCGGCAGACAGTGGACCAA
>CAESWR010000196.1:113338-124125 GCA_903171835.1 Mullus surmuletus | reverse complement strand
GTAGCGGAGAATAGATTTGTGGCAGCGGGAGAAATGTGGGATTTTTTTTGTGTGTGCAAGAAGAGATGTGTTGCAACAGCGGCATTTACCCAGGAAACACACGGACAAGGGCTGGAGATTCTCATGACTCCCACGCTGCCGCCGCCGCCGCCGCTTCATCAAACCTCTGTGCCACGGAGCCCCAGACATGACATGGTCAGAATAAAATTGAATCATGGCCACAATATAGCTATAACGTGCGAATGAAATACTAATTTGTGGCCACGAAATACTAATTTGTGGCAATGAAATACTGATTTGTGGCCACGAATTAGGTATAATGTGCGTACGAAATATCAATTAATTATTAATATTGTAACTTCTCTGCAATACCGTTTGTACGGAGCCCTGCACCTACTGTACCTGATGTCCTTTATCTGTTGACGTCTCACCCGACTTGCAAACTTTTTATCCTCATCTTGTTACTACACGATTATTATAATTGATTATTCATTTATAATCACGATTAATATTATTGATTATTTCGTGGCCACGATATAGCTATAACGCGCGCATGTAAATACTACTTTGTGGCAATGAAATGCTCATTTGTGCGCACGTTATTTTGTGGCCACGAAAGAAGTATAACGTGCGCTCATTATAGCTATATTGTGGCCACGAAGTAAGTATAATGTGCGCACGAAATACTGATCAATTATTAATATCGTTCTGGGACACCTGGGTACGCATAGCGAGTGCACTTTCTCTGCAATACCCGACGTGCGGAGCCACCTACACGTGATGGTGAGTGTCTTTTCTTATTATGTTCTAGTTGATATGTTGTTATCGTGCATTTAGGCACTTATCTAATTAGGCCTATAATTGGTGCTTTGTTACAACGGGTCGCCTAATATCTGCGACGTCTTTTTTGTATTTCGTGCGCACATTATACCTACTTCATGGCCATAAATTAGTATTTCGTGTGCATGTTATACTTATTTTGTGGCCCCTTATTAGTGTTTTGTAGCCACAATATAGCTATAACTTATGCACAAATTAGAATTTTGTGTGCACGTTATAGCTATATGGCGGCCACAATTGAATCTAATTTTGATAATTTGATCTAATGTCATGTCTGGGGTTCCGAACCGTGCAGACCCGCTTTACGCCGGTTTGTACACAACTGCTGTGAAGATGCAACAGCCCCTTTTTAGAATCAGAAAACCCTGCATGGATGCACCAGGCTATTCATCTCAGCAATTAGCCTTAGCCTGCTTACATTGCCTTAATTGTGTTTATTGTTGTGTGTTTTTTTGTAAAACGAGATTGCATTAATGAACGAGAGGAAGAAAAAGAGTCTCCCGGTAAAAAAACAAATGAAATTCTTTTCATGTGCCCGTGCTGCTTCTGACATTAAAAAACATTAGAATGCAAATGCACGGCTGCTCTCTTGTCGGTAATCAGCGCAATTCTATAAATCCTGCATGCGGTTCCCCAAATTGTACAGCAAACATTTCCAGCTATTCTCAGACATATTCTAAAGTCTGGTAAGTGACCTAAAAACACACTCACTCATCTGAGGGGAAATCATTGAATATAAATTCAAAATGCGCTATTTGTGATCCATAACCAAATCAGAACAAAACATTCCTTCTGCCCCGACTACAACTGAGCCTCTTTGAAGCGCCCTGGACTTTGAAAATAATTCAAAGCAAAAAAAAATCTAAATGGTTCATCTTGACAGGGGACAGGAGGGTATTTTATTTGATGAGATAAGCTGTAAAACATTGAGGAAATCGTGGTAAATCTAAGCGTTGGGGTTCGTGATAAGAACCTTGTCATATACTGTTATTAATGTGACTTCATCAGAGTTTTCGGAGAGCAGGGAACTTTCTTTACACACATCTGGCAGCTCCTTCAGAATAAAATCACAATCTTTTAAATGTCGAGCACAAAAAAGAAAAGAGAGAAAAATACTCTGTTCGGTACCCGTGTGCCTTTGCAGTTTTCTGCACTGATTCACTCACCGTCTTGACTATTGACAAACCTGCAGGCTGTGATTTATCAGATTTCCCTCTGAAAATGAAAATATCAGCCATGTGGGGGATTCAAAATTTTAAAATCAGGCACTCACTCCTTTTTCCTTCCTCAGTGTGCCTTTATGTGCAGACTGAGGCGCCATGCATTTGTTGGCACAACGGCTCTACACTGACTTTAAGATGAGACTTGAACATACGCTGCCATCATAAATCAGGGCCAGCGTCTTTGGGAGTTTACCCTCTTGTTTCTGCTCTCTCTGTTCCGCCCCACCGTCCCTGTTCCATTTGGCATTTAATGAATAAATAAAAGCTCCCTTTATAGTCTTAACAAAGTACTCCAGGCTCCTTTAGGGGGGGGAACTTTCTATCAACACTCCATATTTGCTCTCCTAGATTGTCAAATAAAAGGAAGCCTTCCAGAGCAGTGATTTCCGAACAATCTTTTCATATCCTCATCAAAGACAAAATATTGGAACAATTAATCTTGAAGTGAACAAGGAGGGTTTAAAAATAACCAGATGGCTGCTTTATTTTGGATAGCAGGTGACAAACCAAAGCTCATGTCATAGGGGAAAGGTGAATTGGGAACGCGGGTTGTGTGATGCCCATCCATTCCATGTTATGAAGCTGTATTCAAATAAAAATCACTCACCCTTATTTCCATGCCTTCTTTTTTCCCGTCCCACGCCCAGCTGCGCTTGGTGAAGTAGTTGACTGTTGCAAACTCAATCAAGGCAGAGAAGACAAAGGCATAGCACACGGCCATGAACCAGTCCATGGCAGTGGCATAGGCCACCTTAGGGAGGGAGTTTCTAGCACTGATGCTCAAGGTGGTCATGGTTAGGACGGTGGTGACCCCTGAGGACGAGATAAGGAGATCAGTAAAGACGTTCTTTTCATGGAGGAAACACTTTTAAGGAGCTGTTTCACAACTTGGGTGTCCAGAATCTATCGTTTTACATTGAAAACTGTGGACTTCATCAGATTTGCTAATTCTTTTGTCAAAATCTCACCACAGCCAATAACAAATACTGAATAGTCCAGTGTTAAATGACACCCAAGCTGTAAAGAGTGTACACAAATACACACACACACTATTGTCCTGCAAACATTCGATGCAAGCAATCTCAAGAGCAGGATTATACACAAAGGTTGGCATGAGGAGCGTCAATTACAATCTGAGAGATTCTTTGGTGTATAAATATTTAAACTTTTAGCAGGATCATTTCACATCCCAGCCTTTGCATTCGGCGTTGCTGTGAATGACAATGGCTGATCATCCGCCCGCCACCTATCTCATCCGCTGGAAAGTACATGCAAATGAGAGCCATGAAAAGAGGAACTACACTGCGCGGCAGCAGCCAGGCCAGCTGTTTCAGTCGGTCATTGGTGAGGAATTAGAATTTGTATCTCACGAAGAGATGTAAATATTCACTTAAAAGACGAAGATGGAGATTCATTGAATCCTTTGAAACCTGATAAGACTACAATCCGACGAAATGCAACGAGGGAACAAACACCCGGAGATGTGAAACACCGTTGGGAACCTTCACGGTTAATGTCTCAATCATCTTCTGAGATAAATGACATTAATTACCGCGTCTCTCCTCATGTGGGGGAAATTGTTCCCTCAGAATGGAACGTTCCGTGTGGCTGAAACGACTATTCAAAGAAACGGCTTCTCGTGGGCGTGTTTGCGATGGGCGATTTATAGGTGTGTATGTGTGGGCGTTCGGGTCGGGGGGGGACGGGGGGGACAAAGGGAGCGCGGCGCGGTTATCCAGAAATGCATGGAAATAGGTGGCGTTTCATTTCCTGACCCGATGCTGAAAGCCTCCCTTCCCGTCCGTGCTATTCATGCTCTTTTGTACGCAGTGTGCTCGTCTCATGCTCACAATGTGCTCAATCGCCAATTCAAAATGCTAATCATTCAGGTAACATCAATATTACAGCTACATTATGCAAGACATCTAAAAAGAAAAAAAAGAAAAAAACCCGCAGAAGAAGAGGGATGGAAAATTACATCTGGCCTTTGAGCATGAGGTGATCTGAAATGTTCTTAGCGTGAATCATGCTGGACGGACAAATTAGATCAATTGTTGCACACAGCACATGTGGAGGAGAACACCCTCCAGTGCCACAAATGCAGCATAGAAGATGTCAAATACTGGGATTCAGGGTGCATTCAGCCATGTGTTTGCCTGGCTTTAATTTAGCAGCTGAAATGATACAATTTATTTATCTTTTTTTTGCATTTGTCTTTTGATTAATTTGCGTCCACACAGCAACAGTGGCCCATAGACGTCCACAGACGCCAATGTTAAGCTGCCCTCTCACTGGATCAAAAGTCTTAAAGATTCACCTCAGGGAGAAAAAACTGTCTTCGACACCGGGTGGCGCTCTATGTGGAGCACAATATATGAACCTTATCAGCAAGAATGACAAAAAAAACAAAAATTTCGGCACTTGGCGGGTCGTTTTCCTGTTGATTACCGCTGTAATCGACGTTGGCCGCTGATCGCGTTAATGGCTTCGATTGCAAAACACGACACACGGCGACATTTACTTGTTGTCTTGTCTGTTGTGCACATACTTGCTGTTTTTCCCCCAAAATGAATCAAAACAAAGTATTTTGCCGGCCATTTGTGTTGTCAAGCGCCGCTGTGACACCGCAACGCGGCTAATGGAGGCAATTTTCTGCCACTGGAAGGACGCTGCGGTGATTTTAGCCGGTCGAGTCGGCCGTGTGCTAACGGAAAGCGAGCCTTTTTCTATTTGCCTTCGAGTCGGTTGGAGTTCACCAGGTTTGGGAGACACCGATCGCTGCTGGACAAAACTTCCCATTTGTTTCGCACCGACAGCGTACGCAATTCCGCGCATTTGTTTTGCACTTACCTCATAATTCAAAAGCTCCCGTCAAATGATCAGACAGCGTGAATCATTTATTGCATTCTTTGAGTGGGATAAAAACACAGGACGGCACTCACCGAACACGGTGCGCGCGGGGACCGATTCTCTGTTTAGCCAGAAGGAGACCTGAGACAGTATGACAGTCATGATGCAGGGAAGGTAGGTTTGGATCACAAAGTAGCCAATTTTCCTTTTCAAATGGAAATACGTTGTCATCACCACATATTCTCCTGAGGAAGGGAGGGGAGCGGGAAGATAGAAGAAAGAAAGGGGAGAAAAGACAAGATCATAATTATTAATGTAGCCACGGCAACCTGGGAACAACACCAGTTGAAATATTCAATGCGACGTTTATTAAGGTAGAATGTCAACATGTGAAATGAACTTGTCTCCTGTCTTTTTTTAATAGCAACAGATAACAGCCTCAAAGTTTCAGTCAAAAGACTTTACGCAGGCAGAAATGTTCCAGAGTTTGAAATTTGCACTTTGTATAAAAAAAGTTATCCTCCATTTGACCTTTAAACTAATATCTATTCACAGAATGTGGAAGTGCCATCAAATTTCCTCATCACTTGGATTCTTTGAATATTAAGCTACATTTAAAGGAGTCATCCACCCAAAAAAATATGTCTTTGGGGATTTATCTTTCCCTCTGTCCCTTGTAAATGAAAAAAGGTACATTGTCAGGCACAAATCTCCAGTTCTTGCAGGTCTTTGCCCTAAAAAAATTCCTTCAAATGCATATTTACCCATATGTGAATAACCTCTGCCTACAACATTCTAATCCATGATATTGAACGTTTTCCTCAGCCCAGATTTTGTGAACTGATGGCAGCGAAAGGACAAATTCGCAGCTCTCTCAGCACCAGCTCTCACTGCCATGTCTGTAATCTGTGCTGCAAAGATATGAGGAAAAACAGCCTTTCGTTCCCCGAGGTGATTTTCCAAGCAGATTCTAACCAGAGCTGAACTGGCTTGAATCCTCCCGTTCCCTTGGCTCACCGTACTCGATTAGGTTTAAAGTCTTGGTAGAAATTAGCTTTTTTTCCCTTCCTTTGGACATTTACTTCTAGCCAGACTTAAATTGTTGCCGCAAAACACCTTTGAAATTTGCTAGACTCTAATCTCTGAGCGGCAAAATAGCACAACAATGAAGATGAGCTCAAGGAAAGTGTTCTCGGCGGAGTTATACAAGTGCAATCCTTTGAACAAGCTTTCAAAACACTGCTTTTTTTCCCGGGTGGGGTGCAGGCGTGTGTGTGTGTGTGTGTGTGTGTGGGTGGGGGGGGTCCTAAACAGGCTGAGTGGCGTCCAACAAAGTGATTCTCATGGTGGTTTAGACTCCAAAAACAACTCCATGACTCCCGGTCACTCACCTCCCGAGAAGGGGAGCGAAGCACTTTGCTGGGGGAGGTTAAATCTCTCGGAGGGAAAGCCAGCGCGGCTCTGTTGTAAGCTCGCTCGCTCTTTCTGTAATTACCAAATGCCCCACTGAAGCAACCTTTTTATCTAAAAGCTTTGAAGTAATCACTTCTTCTGCGGCGCTATCAAACCTCCTTACGTAAAGTTGGTAACTGAGATTGGAAATGTTTTGATGTTAATTGTCTGATGTGTGTATCTCGGTATCAACTTAGTATTTTTAATTTAGGATAATTATTTTCCGACAAAGCAGTTAAAAACACAATTATGCCGGTATATAGTTACTGTGAAATGTTACCCTGCGTTTGCCGGTGCCCACATTTTACCTTTCCATTTCATCCTTTAGTTAAAACGCTGCCATGAGCTTTAAGTCCTCCAGTGGGGAAATAACGGAAATAAAGGGGGATTTGATTATGTGTGATAGATGGACACATAAAAGGTTTTTGCAACAGTTTGGGCAAGAAATAGAAGATCAAATGAATATGTTATCAAAGTATTGGATAGGCGGATTTTTCCTTTAATTTTGTGCTTATAAACGTAGACTATTGACCAGAACCGAATGGAAATGAGACTTTCACCTCTGGCACACCTCCCTCTATTATCTTTGTAAACACGCTGAATAGTTTTCCAAAAAACGATAACTGTCATCATTTTCTCTCACAGACTCAAATAATACAAACTGAATCCAAAATGACAAAGTGCAGACCGGTCAAATGTGTCAACACAAAACCGTTTACAATCTCTGGAAACGAACCAATGAGAGCTTTTATTTCGAATGTATTGGTTTATCTCATGAAAAAAAAAAAGTCACTCCCCCGTTATAATAGCATTTAATGCCTCCACTGAAGCCGTCGAACTGCTGTGAAAATGAGATTTGTTGACCAGCGAGTAACAAGCCCGACAGGTCATCGTCTATGGTTTGGACTTAACCTTTGACTTCAATTCATTTTATCCGGCCATTAGCTGTAGCACTTATCCTTTTATAGGGTTGCATGGGGGTTTGGGAGCAAATCCCATTTGACACCATCTGAGAGGTAGAGGTTGCCAGTCAGCTCCATGTATCTGCAATGTAAAGCTACTGGTTCTGTCGGTGACTGCTTGAGAAACCAGTGAGAGAACATTTAAAACTCAGATCCAGTAGGCAAACAATGCACCGAGTCTAACTGAAATGGATACTAATTGTGAAGGGCAAGTGCTTTGCATACCTGTGCTGGAACTGATGGTTTCCTTGCCAATGACGTGTCCCAGTAGGTCATACTGGTTCAGTCTGGAGCCGTCTTCCGCCACAGAGACAGACCTTTCATCTCCCTGGGTCCAAAGGTAAATGACCTCGTTGTTGGTGTAAGCATCTTTGGAGCAATGGAGAACATACATTTGAAGTCATCACAACAGTTCTAGCTTTATCCAAAATAACCAAAAAATGTCTCTTTTTTCCTATCTATCCAAGTGTGGTCTTGGATAGTTGTGTAAATAGGAGCGTATGGTTGATATAGTGGTTACTATTAAACAAAAATGACATCGTAACCCAGCCGGATCTTGGAAAACACCCAACCTATCCCAAAAAAGCGTACAAACCCATCCCGAAAATAAATCACCATTTTGAGATGATCATCTGCTTGTACAGCTGATCGATATTCCGTGGCTAAAAAGCTACTGTAGTGAAGTTAATTATTGGCAGGAGAAATAAAGAACAGAGCTGAGCACTTTATCATTTTCTCTCACGGTGGTGGGAGAGTGATGCAGGATCAATCCAGCATTGATCATTCAGATACTAATATTGACATCGGCTTATGTCACTCGCTCTGTGGCTCTGGGGTTCAGAATGTCATTAAGGAGGGATGTTTCATCTTTGAGGGTGGAAATATTACTTGACTACTTAAATTTTACACTTTACACAACATAATTCAGGATGATGTACTACTAGGGATGACACAGCTATCATTGTTAATATATTTGGGGATATTCTCAGTCATTCAGGTCATCGTATATCTAAAGAAATGATAAGGTGGGCAACATGAGATGAGTCCAGTTGCCTTCCTTCCTTATAATTACTTGAGATATCATTGTTAACTACAAGGGATGACGCTGGGACCAAATTTGGTAACACTTTAGCCCGATAACAACCTCCTACTTACATGGTACTACCTGGTAGTACAATGGATGACACTGGTACTACCAGGGATGATGCAGGTATCTGATGATTCTGGTACCAAATATTTTAAGACTTTATAATAAAGAGTGGTAAGTACCACTACTTATACGGTAATTGCCTAGTTGTAACAGGGATGGCACGGATGGCACACTTTATAATACAGCTTAGCCAATACTGCATTATAAAGTAACACTTTAGAATACAAAGGGGTAAGTACCATTACTTAGATGATAAGTACCTAGTTGTTATAGGGATGACAGGGGTACTACACTTTATAATACAGTGTTAATACAATTTGGTTGGGATGATACCGGTACTGGAAGCACTAGGAACTTACTAGGTACATTTATAAAGTGTTACCAAATTCGGTGTTTTCATCTTTTGTTGTTATAGAATAAACAACAAAGACTTTGGCTTTAAGTGCACTTTGAGTTCATTTTCTCAGGAGGGAACCATCTGGTCTCACTTACAACTTCCAAACTTCAAAGGACAGGCATGCGCATCCATGGGGAAATCCTCCAGGTGCATGGGACACTCGGCGTGAATGGTCAACCTGAGGGGTTCAGAGAGAGAGGCGATAAGGTACCGCACCAGTCCGGCTGCAGCATCATGACACGTGTCACAAAAGCAGAGTAAACATTCATTTCCTGGAGTCATGGTCAGGCGTGCGGGTGATGGAAAAAAAGAGCTTTGCTTAAAAATCCCATTCAGAATAAGCTTCTTTCCACACAAACACATCTTCTACTTTGTGATTATCCCTGCAGATGTTAAACCAGTTAACGGTGTATTCGTCATGTGTATTTGTTTGTGAGATACATCTGCTAATCCTGACAGAAGAAATGAAGAACACAAAAAAAACACGTGAAAAATTTTTGAGTGACTCACGGCGGAATGCAAACGGAACTTGAGTTCAACGTTAACGAAAACTGAAATGTAGGACATATACGTGACACGGTGACCCCTTGAATGTCAGAACGCCGCTGCACTTCAAAGCAACCGTGTTTACGTTTGTGGAAAAGCGGAGGATGAGCAGACTGTAACCTCGCCGGCCTCTTGTACCCGCCCTGTCAGAGGTAATGAGAGCTGCACTGAGTGACAACCAAGAAAAATCTCCTGCGTCGGAGTCACTTGTGCTCGGCTCTGTTGGCCGAGCCGCCAAATGCAACGCTGTAAGTAAACAGAGTAATGGAGCTTATTATTCCGCTCATAAAAGTTTAATCAACACGGTCATTTCGGTAGCAACGATCAACATAAAAACCGGCTCATAAATCGTCCTTCAGTGGGCTGACGTTCTGATGAATGGATGGTTTTGTAGCTCTGCAGATTGGACTTGGCCTTGAGACTGTTTTTCTTGGTCTCGTGTTTGACTCAAAGCATATTTACTCAGTCTTGTCTCGGTCTCAGACTGTGTGGACTCTGGATTTTGGTTTTAATCCAGAGCTGTGGAGACCCCCACTGCAGGGCCTTTAGACTGCGCCTTGCTTTCCACTACAGCCAATCACTTTCAATCGTTGGTCAATTGATTATTTCCTCCAAGTTGCATTGGAGGCCAAATTCACCTGTCAAATCGAGTCGACTCTAGTTGCTGTTTTGATGACTTGTGACTTGACTGGAGACACGATGACTTGAAGGACTTGAGTGTTGATTTCGTGTTGTCAGTTTTAATATAAACATACAATTAATATCAATATTACCCGGTATGAGTGCAGGCTGAGAATGGCATTGTCATCATTGGATCAATACCCTGTCAATCAGTCATGTCCTCTCTGTCCCCCTTAGGTGTTTATCGGAGAAAGACGCCCTCTGACAGTTACTAATATCTTGTCTTTTCACTTTATCAGGATCAGATTGTGCGGGTAAAATAAGGTGACTTGACTTGCCCAAGAAAAAAATGACTTGGGACTTACTTGAGACTTGACTGTTAAGACTTCAGACTTACTTGAGCCTTTCACAAATGTGACTTGGTCCCATGTTTGGTATTTTAACAAAAAATAAACCAAATTCCTTGAATTGAGTGGCTATAGTTGCCTATGCACCAAGTAATATGGACTCAGATTTCGTAAATCAGGATAGAGACCAACCTTCTAGAAAAAAACCCCCCAAAAAACCTTTGTTGGGTGTTGCATGGTGCTGCTTAAACGAAAACAATGCAGATTCTACTTTTGTTGCTGTCAAATGTATCTAAATTAAAATAGAGAACTCTCTTTCTATCTTGGTTTTGGTGCCCAGTGGTCTTAGCCTCCATCTGTGCAGCCACAAACCGGATTATTATTACTCAGATACATTCA
>CAESWR010000196.1:77978-91821 GCA_903171835.1 Mullus surmuletus | reverse complement strand
CTGCATGTCCCGAGCATTGATTTGAGAACCATATATTTAACATTTTCATTCGGCAGAAATTAAGATATGATTTTGCTGTATAGTTAATGGTCCTATACCGTAAATTTAAATGTATAATCTGCAAAATTCTTAATTTAGACAGTGTCATATTGTCAATTTTAGGGTATTGCATGCTTGTAAAAACCATACAAATGCTTCTTGATTGACAGGAATCCACTGCATTTACTACAATGATGAGCTATTTTTGATTTTACAGTGTTTTACTGTTGGGTTTTAACAATTGTTTGTCGTAATCGCTACTGTCATGAGATGATGAGAGAGATGAATGGAAAATTTGCGAGCGCTTACGTGTTGCTCTCCTGCACGGCAAACCTCAGGGTCTCACAAAACGATATACCTTCTTTTTGATGTGATGCATTTCCATTTAAAACGGCTTGTCGGAGCAGCACTTTAGCGCTGTGCAGGATCAATCTTAAGTGTGAGCTAATGAGCTTATGCAGGTTTTATAGGATAGAGCGGTCAGAAAGGTGGGATTGTTGAAAAATGTGTTATTACTTTACTTTATTGATCGGACAAACGCCCACTAGTGAGGCATGACATCAGCGCCCGAGATGTAGAGGGATCTGATTTAAAGTTGGGGTAATTGATTAAAGTTCACCACACTTTTTGACGCTCTTGGTTGAATAATGCAAATAATGAATGATTAGGTTTGCTGGCTGTATTTTCCCTCTAAGGAGACAGAGGGAACTTTTCCACAACATGGTACTTTATTCTTTACCAATTGACTGGAGAGTTCATATATTGGAGGGAGACTTTGTGTTTTTGTGGACAGAAGGAACACAGGAACAAAATCAATGATGGAATTAGGGGTGTCCTGATCCGATATCGGTCAAGCCTTTTCTAACATTCCATACTACAAAATAAATAATAAAAGTATGTATGATTCATGCTGATACTCAGGCAATACTCAAGGCTGAAATATCGGAATCAATCGTATGGGAAGTGAAAAAGTTGTATCGAGACACCTTTAGATGGAATACTTCTAGAAATTGGTGGATTGTCAAAGTCAAACAAACTAAACTACCTTCAGGCGGCTCCAAAAATCACAATGTTAGAGAGAAGGTGAATATCATCAAACATTAATATAGGGAAACAACAAAGTGAAGTAATAAGTAGTCCCTTTGCTACTCCCTTTCCAATAAACTATTAATCTCTCAAACATCTGGCCGAAGTGTTCCTCGTGCATCTTCAATTCCGTGCGGGTACCGCAGGAAATTCCTCACCCAGCGCACTCTGTCACTCTCCGTGTGCGCGTTGCCACGGATGGCCGATAAAGATCCCGATATCCAGTGCCGCTGCTCACGCACTCACTGAACTGTCTCGCTTTTGAGCACCAGGGGCGACCAAAATCGAATGGAGGGGATTAGCGAGGCTGCTCGGAGCTTTGCGGAAAAGATATATTGAAAGCTGATGACTTTTCCGGAGTGCGGCCGCGGAGGCCCCGGTTTGTTTATTATATACGGGCGAGAAATACTTCACCTCGTCTCCCTGCTTTCTAAATCCCAAAACAGGGGAGAAAAAAAAGCCACGTTGGAGATAGAGAGAGGAAGGAGGGGGAAGGGGGGTCTAATTAGCACATTCTTGATAAATAAATAGTAAATTCCCAGCTTGAATTGATGCATGAGTTAACCTTTCCAACATAACTAATCTTCCCGAGCAGATCCTCCCACTCACCATCTCCCCGAGTCGACCCACAATATATTGATAATGTTACGCGGCGGCACATTGTGCAGCGCTTTGTCCCTCACCAATGGATGCGATGTATCATTCAAAGCCTCAACAATATGGCTGATTTTTCTTTGTTTGCTTCCTTTTCCCCTCCTTTCCACATGCCTGTCTTGAGCAGATAATACGTGCTGGGAGGGGGGGGTGGGGGTTGGGGGGGGGTGGAGGGTGATAGCTGCTAGCGTACAATAGCTCTGGCCTACTCCAGAGACGGCGAATCCACTGTACGGTGGCTCGTCTAACAACGATTTGCTAGTGTTCGCCTCGCTCGGGCTCAGGTCGGGAGCCGCCGTGGGGAAACTACTCAAGGTTTCGCTGAGCATGAAACTTGAATGAGGCCGGATTCCCACTTTCCGTGATTTAGCCTGAGAGCTGCAGCATAACCGCAACTTCTTCTCCTTCCAGGGCCATTGAACTATAGTCCCTCCAACTTCCTAAAGATAGCCACCTGGGGGCCTCTGAAGACCAATTCTGGGACCCCTTGACTCATTGATCACCATCACCGTCTGTATAATGATCCTGTATTGATTCTATAACCCCCCCCCCTCCTATTGTTATATAGATTTGTGAGGATTCAGAACTTCATTTTCGTAGTTTAAGTTATATTTGTACATGATTCTTTGTATAGGGTGTCTTGTATATTGTATAAGTTTGAAAGTTTTTCTATTTTGTTTAGAGTTGTGATGATTTTGAATGTACTTGAATATTGTATTTTTATAGGATTGTGATTTTTGTGTTTTTTGTTTAGAAGGCCAACTAGGAACAGGAGTTGAAAATTACCCGTAGCTATAACTCTGTATGCAGCACATCAGATTCATGCCTCGTATTGAAACTATGTTGACTGCACAGTCCTTATAAAAAATAACATTCAAATTCAAATGTATTATTGTTGCGAATCATTTTGGTGTGAATGCAGCCTTAGGGTTTCCACGCTGTGATTAACGTGAATATAAACCAACTGCGGCCGTCTCTGGGGACCCATTTCCAGCTCGGGGCTCTGGGGGCAATTCCCTGGGTTGCTGCAAATGCTTCCGCCAACTTCCACTGGACTTTCCGATGTGTGTGTTTTTGCAGCGGTTGCCAAGTTAAACGCCCACTGGGAACATTTAGTCAGAGCGACAACGACGTTTTACCCGTCGTATTGACTCGCCAGAACAAATGGTTGCAAAGTTCAGACGGCGCCAGGAGATTTGCATCGGCTCTCTGGCTCGGAGCAGAGGGCTTTTAGAAACTATTTCAACTCCGCGGCGGCTACGCGAGGGAATGGTATTCAATAGTCGTTCAGCAACACGAACAGCCGTGGCCGGCACTTCATGCCTGCGTGGCGTCTGTTGAAAACTTCCCGTAAAAGTGAGGGGTGAAGGCCAATTTGGGGACTCCTCGGCTCATTGATCACCATTAGACGCCGAAAGTTGGAGACTGTGTTTAATAGGCACAATCTGTCCAGACAGAAGAACAAAAGAAGGAGGGTAAAATCAATTGGAAAATGTTAATTTCCAGCTGGTTCTACCAACAAAAATCATTCACCACTCCCGTTCCACACTCTGTACTTAATGGTTTTGGGTGGCGGTGGTGCGGGGGGGGCAAAGATGCTGTCTGTGTCTGTTTGTGGGGGTTGACTCGGCAATTGATCGAGGCACTTTGCCGCCTCAGCTCTGCATAAAAGATAAAAGTTTAGTTTGGTGGAGTTGCAGCGCGGCGATATGACATTTCTGTAAGATCCACTGAGAAATCACACAGACGCTGGGGCTCCGCCATGACTCACCGTTGTGTCGTTTACTCGACGGCCTCAAAATTTGCAGCATAATTTGGGACATGCTTAGTTAAACAACAGCGGCACATTGCTCTCCAGCACTACGCTTGTATTTCCATTCGATCCACACAAACCCGCCTACTCCTCCCACACGCGCGCGGTCTCAATTCCCCAGTCCGCCGCTGTGAAAGCCTCCACCTCACTTGATCTCGGGTTTTAGCAGTTTTTGCCTCCCGTGTTGTCCTTGATCTTTTAACTAGTTTTAATTCACTGCCATGACAACCGAGGTGAGAGGGAGGGCAGATAAACGTCCCCGTGGCTCGGCAGACCGCAAACAGTGCTGACCCATCACTGGGAAGGAAGGATGAATAAAAGAGGTCCAAAAAGAAGACTTTCCAGAATAATGGGGGGCTAAGTCATTAAAGTTTACATTTCACAGTCTTGCAATATAAACAATTATTTCAGGCCAACCATATTTGAAAATGCAGACCAGGCTCAATCTCGCATTGCGTTGCAAGGGAGAATTAATCTCACTATTTATTTAAAGTAACACATCTATTAAAAAAGTACCAGGTGTCATCTGTTTACCAGTGTTAGTGCAAACACAAGATACGTAATGAGCATATTTTTCTGATGATTCAGAGGCACGCAGGTCATTCTTTATTTTGCAGTTTTTTGGGTTGTGTTTTGTTTTTTTTTAATTGAAAAGAAGTAGGCACAGCCTCTGCAGAAAATCCATGTTTTTGCAAAAGTTTGGACACACCAGACATAGTCGATACTTTATTTGGATATATATTTGTATTTTTCAGCAGTTGGTAATTATCACAGCTTGGAGCGTCGCCAGCTTCAGTCTTTTAATTTGGGATCCTCTTGCAAAAGGCCTCTACTTCTGCATTATTCTGCTTTTTAAAATTGACACTTGAATCAGTGTGAAAAATATGTATGCATCAATATTCTCTGAAATGTGTATACAATAACAAATAAATCTCAAAAATGCATTCAGCTGCAGAGTTTCTTTGGGCTTCTTGAGGACATTTCACATCGCAGGAAGCCTTTTGAGCTGAGAGGTGTGATGACGAGAGGTGAGACGGGGTGAAACATCTTCCAGAAGCTCAAGGAAGTCCATTTGCCTTCACCCAGCACTTAGATGTGAACATATTTCATTTGGGAAACCACAAATAAAATATGCAGGGAAGGAACACGCGGCTGCCTGCGACGGCAGGAAATGATCAAACACAAAGATTAAGATCTGAAATGCGCGCTATCATCCTTTGTGACACCAACCTACTTTCCGAGGCGTTTTTTAGAAGAAAGCGCCGTCCTCGGTGTCACGCGCGGTAACAATATCTACCGGGGATCACAAAAGCGCAAATGCCGGCATCAGCTTCAATGAGAGCACCATTTACAGCTGCGAGCGCGCACTCATGTGGAACATCGCCGAGGAAGAAGTCGTTATTTCACATGGAAGACGAGCAGGATCAGTGGGCAGTTTCATATGTTTAGTAATTTCCTGTAAAAGCAGGAATTCAATATTGAAAAGTAATTCAAGGGGTGATGGTCCTCAGGCTTCTAAATCTGAATCTCATCCGAATTTCTAAGAAACGCAGCATCGTTCCAGCAAGGGGGGGGGGGCGGATAAACAGAATCCAATACATCAAATGGAACCGTGCAGTTTATTGTAGAAGTCCTACACATAAATCCTCGCTCTGCACTCCACACCGCTATTCCAATCCGGTATAATTTGCAGCATGGAAGTGTGTGCGTATTTCTTATTTATCGCATGCAGTGACTTGCCTTTAGTGACCCATAAGCCGCAGGTACGGGACGTATACAGGGGGTGTTTCCAGGGTGAATTTACGGCGAACATGTGTAGTCCCATCAGGCTCAGCAGGGCATGTCATCGCGTTTGGATCCTCGGTGAAAACGAGAGGCGGAAAATACGCGCGCCGTGTGATGGAGGAGGCGCTCTTTCTCTCTCCTCCTTCTCATTACTCGCATCCTTGACAGAAGTGTTATCCTCTCGTCACTTTCCATTTCAGTAACACATGTTCTCTCTCCTCATCTCTCTGATCGATATGCTCCTTCTATTTGGTCTTTTGCTGACAAAAGCAGAAACGACTGTTGCCAACCTAAAATGTTCCTCACTGTATTGATCTCAGCGCGTCTCGCTTCCAGTAGTGTTGCATGCCAGCGGAGATCTATGAAAATGGCTTCTGTGTTGTGCTACACGTTCCTCTTCTCATAGAATAACATTTACTAGAATACATTTGCATTTTTTTCCTACTCAGCCTGGGAGATGTCGCCAGAATAGCCTCTGCGGTAAAGGCATGTCCATGGCAACCTGCGTCAGTCACAGCAGTCTGTTCAGCATGGCAACCATACTGCGACATTAAGGACATTCAGATGACCTTCCGTCTAGGCTCGTCGCACCACGCGGAGGGGCTTGGCGTCACATAATGGCACCTTTCACGGGCAGGAGGTGATAAGCGCCTGAAGATGGAATGACCTTCTGAAAGTGAGTGGAATTTAAGGAGGTAAAAACCGGACACTATTAGTGAGTCATCGAGATATGTGTGGCTCGCTCTGCTCAATTTTTATCTGGGATTCCTCAAACCGGAGACATCTCTGAAGCACTGCTTGTTCTCCACTGCCCCCCCACCGCCACCCTCCGCCCCCCCACCGCCACCCTCTGCCCCCCATCCTTGAACCGTAATTTATTCAATTTACTGTGACATAAGAAAAGCACACATTCATCACATTTGAACAGTGTTTGGCGTTTCTGCTTGAGAAATGACACATTAATCAATTATCGTAACAGGCAGCTGACTAATCCCTCGTGAGGCCGACTGTTCCACTTTAATTAGAAGTAGCCAAGAATCTTTAGACACAAAGTTAACTCTATAAGGGTGTTTTTTCCCCCATTTTTCCGCCTACTTTGACTTCCCGCACTATTTGAAAATCTCTGCATTTCAAAAAAAAAACCTACTCGTGTCAGACAGAGGAGCTCGTTTGTGGGAGAGCACATTAGCCGAGTGTATTCACTACATTGTATTATGTCACGCACCCACGTTGAGCTGTCAGACTGAGCAGCGACAGAGGCGTCGCCGCCATTATTTCACACATCCATACAAAGCACGAGGGCAGGAACCCTTTAGTTTCAGTTGGTGCAAAAAAAAGCACTGTCAAACTGATAATGAGGATAGCAGATAATGAAAGCCAATGCTGATCATCTAGCACTGTAGTTCGAATGTCACAATGTTCATTCCAGAGCTTTTGGCACTTTTCTGCCAAACCTGACAAAAGTAGAGACAAAGACCCTCAATCATACGAGAGGGAAACAACTTTTGAAGAGGAATCAACCATTGAGCAGATGACACTGATTAACAGCTTTTGTCACAAAGCAAACAATGCAAATAGTGTCATGCACAGAAGAGTGTGTGTGTGTGTGGGAGAGAGGTGATAACTACAACTTTTTCACTTCTGATACGATACTGATATCGCAACCTTGAGTATTGGCCAATACTGATATCGATCCGATATCAGCATGAATCATACATACTTTTATTACTTATTTTGTGGTATGGAATGTTAGAAAAGGCTTGATCAAGTGATATTACTCAAACAGAGAACAATAGTCAGCAATAGTAGCTATGAGAAAAACTCACCCATTTATTATTAACCAATGACTTACATACATTTTAACCTTAAACATAAGAATATTCTACAATTGAATAAAATAAATAAATGCATTCATTAATCAAAGGACCCTTAAAGTGCTGGAGCGGAGTGCGGAATGGACTGCTTTTATCGGAGATTCTAAATGCAGGCCGACATAATCCAATACTTGTTGTTTTTGCTCATATCGGACCGATATCTGATATCAATATCGGATTGGGACACCTCTAGTGCGGGGGGTGGGGTGGGGTGGGGGGGGGGTGAGGACAAATCTGAGCCCAGAACTGGACAAATGAATTATCCACAGGCAGGCGGCTTCATCGGAGGCAAACCAGAATTGCAACTAACACAGTAACACCTCGTGATAACAGTAGATGTCAACCTGATGGAGAACATTGCACCTCCACTCGCGGCACCTGTGGAAGGCGCCGGCGCCACGGAGCGCCGAGAGGGAAGTGCTATCACACCACAATCGAGCAGCTGCACGCCGTGTACCTGCTGCATTTATCAGCGGGGGGAGAGGAGATGTCGTGTGAACAATGAACAATGGCTGATTACCGCGCTGACTGTAACGGTGCGCAGGATGTTTTATGCGGCCAAGTTAAGTTAAGTCATTCTAAACGCGATCTATAAAAGCCAAGTAGTCACCCTGAGCTAATTGCCGGGGTTGTTATCAACAACAAAAGTGACACGGGCGGATTTTATGCCCATTTTTGTTTCGGTCGATGAATTTAAGTGCCAGGTCCAGCTGTCCCAAAACCGCCTGTCATAAATTGTCTCCTGCTCGCAGTCTAACAATATGATAATATAACAGGAATAAATGTTACTGCCGCGGATTGAACAGACGGGCCAGTAAAACAAGCCGGAGTTTATGTTCGGAATTCAATACAATGTTTCATGCGGTTTTCATGCTGTCTTCTCCGTGGAGTGGAAAACAAATACCTTCCTCTGTTTCCTTGGAAACCTCACAGATGTTGTCTTTGAATGGGTTTTGGAGGATAAAAACACATGAAAACGTACGTTGGCGCTACACGCTGCTTAATAATGCATTTTGAATCTACAGTGACTTGGCACTTTGTTTGATTTCTAAGCTTTCTTTAACGTTTCTAAGTCAGCAATGAGGAAGCTGAGATCATTTTGCATTTGAAGGACCATACGTTTCTCTACACAAGAGGATTTACATAGTGTATACATGCACTCATTGCCATGCCGACACCCTGCCAACAATGTAAGCCCCCCAAACACTGCTACTATTTGGACAATTCCATTTCTTTCAAACAGCATGGGAACATTTCTAGGACTCGGGAACGCCGCCCCGGGCTAGTATTTGCCGCCTCACAGCCACATGGTAAAAGCTGGCACCATCGCCAGGCTACTACATTAATCCGCGTCGGCCACCTGCTCTCTGCATTCGCGCTGTTCCAGACGGACACAAACTCCGATGTGGCGTCGATACTTCGTGACGCGTTGAAAGCATTGGCTGTAATTACGGCACGAGTTAAAGTCGAGGAAAGGTAATTACTTGTCACTTGTCGTTACGTTCACGCAACCGCTACTGTAAGCTCCCTCCGTCCCGCCGCGGCAACACTTGAAAAGGGGACCGGGTTTACAATTATCACATTAACGAGCAATTACATTTAAAGTGAAACGATATTGTAGTTAATTATCTTGATTTCTGGAGAGAGCTATTCATCTCAACTCGGCCTGCCAACATTTTATTTGTAGGAGCACAAAGCTGGAGAATAATGTAGCCATTATGAATTATTTAACTGACTGTATACTATTTGATAAACTGCCAAAGAAGTCAAAGAGACGGCGTTGCTGTTTTTCATATCTATTCAAGCTGCCGAGTCTATTCTTTGATTAGGGAGTGAAGGTTTCCTCGCTGGCTGTTTTTTTTGTCCGCAAAACAATGTTTGTTGCCTTTAGCGGAAAGAAAATATTAATGTAGTCAGCTTTAGAGGGAGCTGCTCACCTGCTTTGACTCCCTAGTAACCCAGGGATACTGGATTATGACAGAAACAATGAAAATAAACACTTTTTTTCTTCAATATGCGGCCAATAAACATAACAACTCGATAAACTAAAACCTCTCTAAGACCCAAATGCCCTTGTGATTCGAAGGAAAATTACAATTTTTTCATGTTTGGGTGTGTAACTCAACTTTCCTGCATGAAAAAGCCATAATAAAGCCTTTGTCCTCCGCAGTTTGAGTCGGTCTACAGAACATCTTCAAAGGCACAGCCAGGTTTATGGATTTTAATCTCCATTGAGCGGCCTGTTTATCCACAGCGTCACTTCAGAGTCAGATTGGATTTCAGAGGGAGCTGGGGGTGGATGATGCTGGTGGCAAAAGAAAGCGGAATGAACAGAAATGACTATTTTGTCGACGACGGGAGGCGATGCTCTACATTTCCTCAATAAAACAATGAAGCCGCATAGCAACTTATGGAATCGGCCAGCTGATGCTAGAAATGCACGTACATTAACGACAGATGATTTCAGATGGAATCGATGTTCCGCACGTGTTTCCTGCGCCGACTGGACCGTGTTCGGCATGAAGCTGTGCAGAGATTTTCTGGTAAAAAATCCATTCCAGCTACTGTTTGATTTGCGCCTGCTGGGGATGTCTGCTAATTGGTTACTTTGAAGATCAGTGGGCAGATGCTCACTGTATCAATAGAACATTGACTGGATCTCCAAAGTAATTAGGGTAGAGATCAATGAATAAAAAAAAAAAAAAATTTGGGATGTTGGGGGGACGTGTGCAACCGACGTCGCCACAACAATGATTTGCTGACATCTAGTTCATATTTTCTCTGAGGAACAAAGCTTTTCTAAGTGATTTCTTGCATAAGTAGCATGTCGAAACCAGCTGTAGTTCTACAATCACTATTATCATTTGCAGTAAATGGATTTTTCTTTCATTTTTTGCTTTTGTAGGCATTCAATTGAATGCGAGGGCGTATACTCACTGGTAAATCATGATTTGACATTAGTTACACCCAGAAAACCTTTGACTTTCTTTCCCTCTGTCTCCGAGGACTATTTGCCTGGTCATTCAATCAGCAAAGTGGCTCAGCCTTGAATGCATTACCCTCCTCCGGACCTGTGACACATTAACCTTGACAACACTACCGATACAGAATGTTATCTGTTGACCTGGTCACATCTCAAAGTGATGCCCCTCTCTGCCATCCCGTGAATAATTCATGCGATTTGCTGAGACGGAGCCAGCCGAGTCTGGGCAACTTCACAGCCAATCCATAGGCAAAGTGGACGTATAGCGCTCTCGTCCTTATAGCTATTGATTATGTGCCACGTTAGCCGGCGGCTTGGCAACAGATTACAAACAAAATAGACAACACGACGGCCTGTCTGTCCACACTTGTTAGGTGTTGACTGTGGGAGCGGGAGGTTGAGGGAGTGGGGGGGGGTCGAAGCTTGGCAACCTGAAGGATTGAAAGGCATCCGATGAATAGGAAGAAACAAAGGCATCTCATTTATATGGGATTCATGAGTTGCTCGGGAATAATAGCTTAATCACGCACCGTCGTATGGTTTGCTGGAAATGAGGGGACATGTTGGTGTGTACAATGGCTATTCAATCACATAAGCCTTTTCTAACCAGAATATTAGCAATAACCTGGTCATGTAAACACCAATAACCTGCTTGTATATCCGGAATATGCTCATATTCTGGTTTTTAAAAACCTGAATACCCCTGGGTTACTCCTTTTCTAACCTGAATATCTGATCGTGCATACGCCAATCGGGATCTCCCCATCAAAAGGAACAAGAATTTGTGTTCTGCGCGTGTTCTATTCACAAAGGGTATTGGTCTTTTGAGTAGGAACTATTTTGTAGACGGTAGAAAGTAGCAGATCCACAAAAAGATGAGCATAAAGTTACGCAAAGCAGGTTTTGCAAGAGACATTCTCTGTGCGTCACTGCTTTGATCGGGATATCCTGATTGATTACAATGACCAAGTATACAGGAATGACCTTGTTTGCTCACGCTAAAAAAGGGGTTATTCTGAATGTTTCAGTAACCAGAATATGTATCTTCATGACTTCATGTAAACATAGTCAATAACAGACCATTATATAGGGGATGTGTCTGTTGCACCTTTATCCATTAGGAAACTGGTGGCGGTTTGGAGAGAAACGGTCCTGCTGAGACGGAGATTCAACAACTTGACCCCTGCCAGACAATTAACACTAAAAATACCAGTTGAGAGATGAGCTTTTTTTTTTCTTAAACAATCGGGCACAGGTTGATCTGAGAGCATCGCACTAAGGCCGCACACACACTCTGCATATACTTCATGTCTCAAGTATTAGCAGAAAGATTAGCACTTGCGAAAATCCTCGTCACGTGGCCGCCGTGCGGGGTCTATGCATTTTAAATCTACGTTGACTGCCTGAACTCTGCTGGAGGAGGTTTTCTCACCCTCTTTATGTCACCGCTTCAAACACGTTCGTTATTAACCTGCTGCTCTCATAGCAGCTTGTGATCACGCACGTCTGTTTACACCGACGCCTCGCAGGTGATTCAAGAGGCCGATGTGAGACCTTCTGTGAATAAATTTACTGTATCGATGAATTCTCTCTGTGAGCTGACAAGGTGATGGTTCAGGCAGTAGGAATTTGTTACTTTGGGCTCAACAATAATAGGAGATGACAATTGGAGTTCACGAGAAAACAACATTCTATTCAAGCAAATTTCAAGTGTGGATGGTGAGGAGGGGGAGCGGGGGGCTCCACCGAAACCAAGGACCGGCAGCACAAAAGGGAACGGAGCAGAGAGGAGGGAAGGCAAGAAGCTCCACATTTCCTCACAAACACTGATGGTGGGATACAAAGAAACTGTATTAATTATAATCATAATTACAATTATAATTATAATCATATGCCCACTCAGAGCAAGACTGGCCCACTCAGACTGGCCCACAGTACCAGACTAGCCCACTCAGTAGACTGAACTGCTCAATACAAGACTGGCCCACTCAGACTGGCTCACTCAGTACCAGACTGGCCCACTCAGACTGGCCACTCATTAGACCGGCCCACTCATCTACCAGACTGGCCCACTCAGTGCAAGACTGGCCCACTCAGTACCAGACTGACCCACTATGTATACTGGCCCACTCAGTACCAAACTTGCCTGCTCAGTAGACTGGCCCACTCAGGGTGGCCACTCATTAGACCGGCCCACTCAGTGCAAGACTGGCCCACTCAGACTGGCCTACTCAGTACCAGACTGACCCACTCAGTACCAGACTGACCCACTCTGTATACTGGCCCACTGCAGTAGCAGACTCGCCTGCTTTTACCTCCTGCCACACTGACCCATCGGCCCTCTGGGAAGCTCCCAGTACTCCCAATGGCCAGTCCGCCCCTGGTGTCTTCCAGATGAGTCTTGGAGATCCCACATCCAAACGATAAAGGAGAGGGTGGAGGGGATATCTGTCTAAGAGCCCCAACAAGTTACTCCAAAGTAGCTCTTTGTTTGAGTGGACATATCAAGGCCAATCAGATGAGCCACATGCCTGCCTGCGTCTTGAGTGGAAGTGGACAGCGAGGCGAAAGCACACACTGCGAAAGGTCTCTTTGGTGAGGCGTCTTCTGCTGCCCGCACATTTCTATTAAATGTGTGCAATTACAAATGCTGTGTGCTCCTAATAAGCAAGGAGAGCCAAGTGGCACAATGACAAAGCAAACTGGGCTAATCCCCGTCACACTGTTCTGATTTCTCTCCCCCAACCTGCTTTCCCCACACCGTACGGTGAGCCGCTCCGTCTGCGTGCAAAATCTGAAAGCGACTTACACTCGGCGGCGTCGGGCTCCCATCAACATCCTTCCTTATCGACAATGGTAACATGGCAACCCGGGCGCAATCTCTTCATTTGAAATTACAAGGAGTGTGATGAGAAAGACTTCAAGACACGCCCGACTGTTTTTTTTCTTTTCCTATTTTGCTGACTCTTGACACACGGGATGAAAAATGTGCACCGGGTGCAGGAGCTAAAATGCGGTGAATGGACAATCACAGCTGAGGTGCGCTGCACAATGCAAATTAATTCACCAGTCAGTGAGATGGAGAGTGCGCGGGCCACATATAGACCGGAGGATGGGCTCAATTTGGTCTTATTTAGGACAAGGTGGCACAGGTTCTATTTTAATCCCCCGTCCAAAATGTGTGAAAGTCACAGTGTCCGGGCTCCCCCTTAAAACCATTGAGAGCGCGGGAGATCAAACAAAGAGTATTCATCCATATGATTCACTGTGCTAAGGGTTTGCCGAGGCAATCTGGCGGTGTCAACACCAATACGGAGGGCTGGATGTTTCATTTGGCAAACTGACAGGCACATCTGAGACTATAGCTACCGCACAAAACGGCAGAAAAAGCATTCCTTCTTTTCTTGCTTTTTCTTTGCTCACGATGTAAATGAACCCTTGATCCACAGTGAGAGAAGAAGATGTCAGAGAACAGCAGACGGTGCGTACCTGGCTTGGGGGAGGAGGCCGAGGAGGAGGAGGAAGATCCACAAGCCCAAGTGCAGCGATCCAGACTTCCAAATTGCAGCAGCCATATCAATCTAAACAGAAGACTCCTGTGGACATAGA